>VYZS01011020.1:12116-24677 GCA_013400695.1 Neodrepanis coruscans | reverse complement strand
AAAAAAAAAAAAAAGGCTTGAAACTGATTTTGTTTGCAGATAAACACGAGCATTTACAAATGAAGTGTAATAATTGTTACTTGTAATCAAAGTTTGTTCATATTAGGCTGTTAATTTCTTGACCCTTTTCCAAGATGTTTTTAATTATCCCTTTCACTCTTTACCATTTGATTCTTTTCAAGCCGGTGGCTGGGGAATACACAGCTGGGGAGATAATAAAGCCTTCCTGTGGCAATTATCGGTGCTCAGGCCACCGTATCTCGTTATTTTGATAGACAGTGAACTTGGCGCGGTTGCCGGCCGGGTTCACGCAGATGTCACGGTCCGTGTTGTAGGTCACAAGCAGGTCAGCGCCCGGCAAGGGGAGAGCTCCGGGTCAGGGCGCGGCCGCCGCTCCTGGGACCGCGCGGACCCCGAGGGGCTGCTGCCTCCGGGACTGGAGGAGAACTCTCGGGGGGGGGGGGGGGGGGTGGTATCCCTCTTGGGCAGGGGGCTGCGGAGGCGGGCAGTCCCGCTCCCGCAAGGCATCGTAAGAGGAGGGAGGGTCCCGTGTGATGCGTTGATTGTTAGAAAAATAATAATTAAAAGTGACATCTCCCTCTACCATACACGGACACAGAAAACTTCCACCGTTTATTGAGCTTTCTGTGAGCAAGAAAGCAAAAGTAACATAGACGGAAAAGGTAAAAACTGTAGAGAGGGGGGAAAAAAAAAGCAGCACGATAGTTTATTGGCAGCATCCATGCCCGGCAGAGAGCTCCGAGCCTCCGCCGCCGCGGTCTTCTGCTCCTGCGCTGGGTCACAGCGGCAGCCCCCGTTGCGCAGCCTGCCCGCAGCCCCGCCGGCCTCCCCGGTACGGCCGTGCCCCTCCTTGCCCGGAGAGCAGCCCCAGTGCCTGTCCGCCAGCGCCGGGAGGGAACCCCTCTGCACCACGGCTGCAGGCGGGTGCCTGGCCCGTGCTGAGCACCTCTCCCTGATCGCGGCAGCCCCGACGGGATGGCGGAGAGCCTCGGGCGAGGGCGGGCAGTGGATCCCGGGAAGAGGAGCTGGGCACGGCGGGTTTGGTGTTTCCTTTCCGCGCTCACCTCCCTTTCCCTCGGTGACCCGCGCTTGAACCTGCATCGGGAGGCTGAGGTAGACTGCTGCCGGCGGCTCCTTCCTCCGCGACCGGCAGAAATACAAGCCGGGCCTTTCGAGGTGAACCAGGGGACAACGGAGGCTTCGCCGCCGATACGGCGGCACAGCTGCGGCTCTGCTCGGGGGCCCGCCGGACTGCCCCAGCACGGGGATGCCCCTGCCCGGCTTCTCCCGGCTCCGGCCGCTAAATCGCTGTTCCCAGCCGGCGACAGTGGCGGGCAAGCGAGGCAGCGAGGCAGCTCGTAGAGAGCATCGCCGCCGGCCGGGGAGCGCGCCCGGAGGTGGGTGTCTCCGGGTAGTCGGGCCACCGACTGCTGGCGCGGGACATTTATCGGCACAACTGCTGGTCTCTAACGAGCATCGGCGATAAATCCGAGGAGGACAAGGAAGTGGCCGCCGCCAGCTGTCAGCGTCATCCCACAGCCCACTCGCCGATCGCGATGCAGAAGCAGCGAGCCCAGAACCTCTGCCGTGGCTCCCAGCGGCACCTTTCCTTCCCCGGCAGCGGTCTGCGGCGGGCAGGATGCACCATGCAAATAGTTAAAGATTTCGGGGGGAGGAGCCAGGCCACAATCCGCAATTAAAGATGAACTTTGAGTGAACTAATTTATCGGACCAAGGTAGGGTGGGCAGCAACCTGGGAAGGGTATAAAAGGCGGACCGCGACTAGCCCAGCCTGCGCACTCGGAGCTCCCAGGGGGCTGGGTGGGTCTGTCTCCCCAGTCATGGGTTTCTCTGTCCTGGTCGCCAGTGCTCTGTGCACCTTCCTGCTGCCTCTGCTACTCTTTCTGGCTGCCGTCAAGCTCTGGAACTTCTACTGCGTGAGCAGCCGCGACCCCAACTGTCCGCTCCCACTGCCCCCGGGCACTATGGGGCTCCCCTTCTTCGGGGAGACGCTGCAGCTAGTGCTGCAGGTAAGGCGAGGCGATGCCGCGGGGAGCGAGGAGGCGTCCGGGCTGCTGCTCTGGCTGCAGGGGAGGGAGATGAGCGGCAACTTTGCCAGGCTCCCGTGCCCAGGTTGGAAGGAGCTGCTCTCTTTGCCTCTTTCTCTTCTTCTTTTTAAAATTTGTTTTATCATTCCTCCCCTGTCCAGAGGCGGAAATTCCTGCAGATGAAGCGGAGGAAATACGGCTTTATCTACAAGACTCACCTCTTCGGGCGGCCCACGGTGCGGGTGATGGGCGCCGAGAACGTGCGGCACATCCTCCTGGGCGAGCACCGGCTCGTCTCCGTGCAGTGGCCCGCCTCGGTGCGCACCATCCTGGGCTCGGGCTGCCTCTCCAACCTGCACAACGGGCAGCACAAGCACCGCAAAAAGGTACGGCCCGACGGCGGGCGGGAGCGGGCGCGGTCGCCACGGGCGGCTGAGCCTCTATCCCATTCCTCCTCGTCCCTCGGGCAGGTGATCATGCGAGCCTTCTCCCGGGACGCCCTGCAGCACTACGTGCCCGTCATCCAGGAGGAGGTGAACGCCTGCCTGGAGCGGTGGCTGGGCGCCGCCGAGCCCTGCTTGCTGGTGTACCCCGAGGTGAAGCGCCTCATGTTTCGCATTGCTATGAGGATCCTGCTGGGCTTCCAGCCCCGCCAGGCCAGCCCCGACGGCGAGCAGCAGCTGGTGGAGGCCTTCGAGGAGATGATCCGCAACCTCTTCTCTCTCCCCATCGATGTGCCGTTCAGTGGACTCTACCGGGTAAGGCTCACAGTGGGCTAGGAGGAGAGAGGCCCCCGCCTGAAGCCAGGGCAGTGGGGAATGGATGGGAGGGATGGTAGTACAGCCAAAGTCCCATGTTGCTCTCACTGCTGCTTTGTCAGGGGTTGCGGGCACGCAACATCATCCATGCCAAGATCGAGGAGAACATCCGTGCCAAGATGGCCCGCAAGGAGCCTGAGGGAGGCTACAAGGATGCGCTGCAGCTGCTGATGGAACACACACAAGGCAACGGGGAGCAGCTCAACATGCAGGTAAGGCTTCCCGGGGCGAGATCCATCCCTTTCCCTCAGCTCCTTTGTCGGCATCACACTTAATTTTTGGGGCCAAAAAGAGGGAGCAGGAGAGCACACCTCTCTTCCCATGAAATAAAGTACCTTGTGTTGAGTACCGGGGTGCAGAGTTTGCAACCAGGCTGTTGGATGGGAAGGCATGTCCACAGGGAGCATAAGGGACCGCTCCCATCCCACTGGATGTCTGCTCCAGTCTGGGTGCAATGCACAGGATTGCAGTGGTGGAGTGAACCTGATACAGATACTGTATTTGGGGCCTGGCTTATCCCTCTTCTGTCTTCTGTGTAAGGAGCTGAAGGAGTCTGCCACAGAGCTGCTGTTTGGGGGCCATGAAACCACTGCTAGCGCTGCCACATCGTTGATTGCCTTCCTAGGACTCCACCATGATGTCCTGCAAAAAGTGAGGAAAGAACTGCAAGTGAAGGTATGTATCTTCCTCAGAGCAATTTCACAGGAGGGGGCAGTGGGAAGGTACCTCCAGGACAGGTGTCCCAGACATGGCTCCCTTTGACCCAGGTGGTGCCCTGCTTTTATGGATAGCAAGAAAATAAAACTTGCTGAGGGGGTCAACTGCTTTGCAGCGCCAGGAGCCCTGGGTGCCTGCTCCATGAATATCATGGCAGTATCTTCCTTTCTAGGGGTTATTGTGCAATTCCAACCAAGAGAAGCAGCTGGACATGGAGGTCCTGGAGCAGCTGAAGTACACAGGCTGTGTCATCAAAGAGACTCTCAGGCTGAGCCCGCCTGTTCCTGGAGGATTTCGAATTGCACTCAAGACCCTTGAGCTAAACGTAAGAAAGGGTTGGGCACAACTCTTTTGAGTGACCTGCAGGAAGCCAGGAAGGGGGTAGATGGAGTGCACTGATGTGTCCTGTCCTGTGTTGTACTTAACACAGCAAGGTGCTTCACCTTTCCTTTCCCTTCTTTTTATAGGGTTACCAGATCCCTAAAGGTTGGAATGTTATTTACAGTATCTGTGATACCCACGATGTGGCAGATCTGTTTACCAACAAGGAAGAATTTAACCCGGATCGCTTCATGTCTCCATCTCCAGAGGATTCCTCTAGGTTCAGTTTCATTCCTTTTGGTGGGGGCTTGAGGAGCTGCGTGGGCAAAGAGTTTGCAAAAGTCCTTCTAAAAATATTTACAGTAGAGTTGGCTCGGAGCTGTGACTGGCAGCTGCTGAATGGACCTCCTACAATGAAAACGGGCCCCATAGTGTACCCTGTGGACAATTTGCCTACCAAATTCATAGGTTTCAGTGGCCAAATCTGAGAGCTCAACACTTGCCTCTGACTGGATTTCTATATAGCATCTAATATGTATATAGTAACTTTTTATAGTAACAAAGACCTTTAAGTATTTAAACTTGTAAATGTACAATAGTTATTTATGTCTTCTAAATATTTCAAAAGGCTATAATATTTTGTCCCTCAAGCACTACAATTATGGGTCTCTGATTCATAATTAGATAATGTTATTTCTATAGAAATAAGTGTTCCTCTATTTAAAAATCTCATTGAAAGCTGGCCAGCTAAGCATTTGAAGATATTTCAGAATGGCATATGTATTAAGAAATATTCTAAAAGCTTTCAAAACAATGGTAACTAGTTACTCATCCAAGTTACCTGAAATGGTTATTGTTTGAGAATGTTTTCAGTATTATTTGTGTCTAGATCTTACGTTTAATGTGTGAATTTTGAGTTTGATAATAAAGTTTATTTTTGATGATCCTCTGTATGAAGATCTGTGTGTTTGCTAGAGAGTAGCTTAATGAATGAGGCTCAAGGGTTTGGATGTAAAGTCCGATCTGCTTTTGTGAGTGAGATATTTGCTATTTCTGTGCTCATAACTCTCCCCTGCCTCCCCCTTTCACATGTGATTCTTGCTTGTGAGTACTAAATTAAGTTTTAGCCTGTAAGTGCAAGAGCAGTGCAAAAACACGTGCTCACTGAAAACAGGAGTGATGGTAAGTGCTGCAGGTCTCCTTATCAAGCATATATTGAGCCACAGTAAATAAGAAAGAAAAGGAAAACATAAGAATAAGGTGTTATATGAGACCCTCTCTGTAGCTAGAGAAAATATGTTCAGAAAAAAAATTCCATAAATGTCCTCTCCTCCCATATTACTGCTGACATGTGTAAACAGACCACTGAATCTTGTTCTGTGTTGAGTCTGCTGCCTGTGAATCTTTGCTTATGAAGGTGTATCTTATCGGCTGGTAGAGCAAATAAAATCTGCTGATTTCGTCTTGAAATGCAACAGCTCTGGCTAGGTTAGAGAGAGAGCGTGTATTCGGTTTAAAAACTTCTCTCTTGGCATTTAGCAAAGTGAAAACTAAAAGGCAGGCACTAATGTGAATTGATTAACAGAGAATCAACTGTTGAGATGCAATTCCTCTGGGGTGTGTAAGCAGGGCAGATAAAATGCCCCAGGCATGACCCCTATTTTGGTTTTGTGCCCACCCCCGCTTACTACACCTATTAGTCTTCCCTCAAAAGTCAAACAACATAGGCTGGCTCTATAAACATCTACAAAGTAAACCAGTGTAATTCAGTGCCATGAACACTTACAGCACCATATAGACTAATTTAATTTTTTCTTTGCTTCTGGAAAACAGTCACTTTTTCATTATGTTCTCCCAAGATCAAAATTAAGTATGGAGTTAAGTTCCTCAAAATAGCTGCAGGTACTTAACAGCATCTGTGAGGTTTGGGATTTCTTTTTAAAGAGTGTTTCTATAATATATTTGATGTGTTTCCAGCTGGCATTTTAAAATACATAAGCTTCTAACATAGCCTTAGACAGTCTATGTATGAGCACAATGATCAAGAATTTTTTTTATTTTTTTATTTTTTTTTAGTTTTAAAATACAATATATATATATATTTAGATTTGCCTTCTTGGCATTATGTAAAATTTTAAATATTTTTACTGTGCAAACCTCTTGTACCATTATATTTCTCAGAGACTTGAGGAATAATCTCAGTTTAAGACCCTTATATTACCTACCTAGTAGCAGAAAATTGCAAATCTTGATTATGATTTGGAGGTAGTCTGAAGTCAAGAGAACAGAAAGACTCTTGTCTAATAGCAAGACTCTTTGCTAATATTTTCTCCTGTAGCACGAAAACATTCTGCAAATCCAAATAGATGCTGATATTCTTTAAATGTTATGTTTGGTTTTAATTGAAGTCTTTTTTATGTGGGAACTTTCACAGTCTTCATATTCTTTTAGTTTATATTTTATTTTTATAAAGAATAAGAGTCTAAGTGCTGTCTAGAGAATACAAATGCTTTCATGGTGTAAATCTAAGATTATATATGCAAGCCTTATTTTTTGTTTTTAGTCAAGTTTGCGTGGCTTTTACATTTAAAGAAGAAAAAGTCATTTCATTTGATTTTGCCTGGACATCTGAGGGCACATCGTCAGCTGTTGTAAATCATGACCCTATGTTAGGTACTGCCCTTGTAATACTTTATTTCTGTAGTTAAACAATCTGTCATTGCTGTGCAATTTAGGCATCCTAGATCTAGCTTTAAACAAGTTATCTCAAGAAATGGTAGCAGCATAGCTACAGTAAAACAGAGCTCCGTGTGGGTTAATTTCTAAAATATTTGCCCAACTTCTTGAGCAGGTTTTACAACCCCTGCTAATCTCTTCCATGCAGCTGTATTTTGACAGCTTAGGTGCTGGCTGCAGACCAGTTTCAGGTGAGCTCTGGTATGACTGTGTAGCTTTGCCTGCTTAGCAGAGGCTGGGGTGGGCACATGCTGAGACTGTGGCTGCTGTTCAGGGGCTGCCTGGCTGTTGCACCTCCAGCCCTTACCCCTCTTGTTATGTTGGGTCCAGATGATGCCTTAAGGGGCATGTTTAATGTTTGGGGGATTCACTTTAGTGAAGTTGCTGGATAGCTTGAAATATTAGAGGCCCGCAAAGGCCTGTATTCTCACGTTAGCATTCTTCTGTATAGATAAGAGGGATAGTAAGACGAAACATAGGCCTAAGCTTCCCAGGCCTACCACAAGGCAGGACCTAGGAGGGAATAAGTAATAAGGGACATTTCTGTTGGATACTTTAGGGGCGTAATAGTAAGACAGACTTTAGTTGGAGAGTATAATGGGTGGCAACTAAGAAGTTTATAAATATGGAGTGATTGTTATTCTTTTTCTCTTTGGATCACAGGATCTGCACCAGTAAAGCTATTCTTGCCTTCACCTCTGCAAATTGCATGTTTATCTCAATTTTCTCATCTCACCTGCAGGCAACAGAGGAACTGATGTTCTTGAAAAATACCTACCAAAAAACTAATTGTTTTTCAGGCAGACCAGGTCCTCATTCCAGCTCCACATGTAAGTGTTGTTTGTGCTGGGGTGTTGCACCAAGGCAGAGGAGGCAGGAAGAAGAAGCAGCCACTTCAGACTGCCCTTCTGCTGACAGGTACTTGCTAGAGCCACACTCTCACTTTCATTTTGCAGGTGTTACCAGCTGTTACTGTAAGAGACTGGTGCTCCAAGGCTCATAAGCTGAAACATACGAAAGGGACAGATCTGGGGAGGAGCCCCCACACCCTTCTTGTAACTGAGTCTTTTTGGAGTATTTCGTATTCCTTCTCTTGGTTAACCTGTCATTTAAAAGAAAAATATTTGACCAGGTCTCTCTGTGAAAAATCACAAACAATTTAGAAGATCGTATGCTTTGGTCCTGGAGTAAAAGGTCATGATTTATATGTGGTATGCTGGGTTTTCTCCAAGGTAAATCGAACTACTAGAATCCACACTTCTAAACCCATGTGAATAACAGTTTCTACCAGCCAATCTCCAGACTGTCTGTCGATTAGAATTTCTGAAGGATCTATTCAATGCTAAATGTGTGCTTCTTAACAACACACAGTTATTCTTGAATAAAAAGGACGTTAAAGAATGACATTGGTGTAAATTGACATTAAGGAATACTACTTCATAAATCAATGCCTGATTGAAAGGCAACAGTATTTCCAGACAAGGTCAGAACAGGTAACAGTGAATTTTGGTAATAGTTACACGAGTAGGGAAAAAGAAAAGCTGAAGACTCATTAGAAATTATTAAAAATAATTTGATCAGATGTATTTATTTTGTCCTTGTGAAACAAAGACATGTTACTTGTGTGCTGCTTTTAGCAGTTGAGCTGGGAAAGATTCTTTTTTTATTTTTGGTTCATAGAAGAACGCGTTTAAGGGACAATATAATTTTAAACCTTGTATGCTTAAGTTTTTGAACTTACTTTCCTGACACTTTATCCTTTTTTAAACCTTTACTACAGTTTTTTCCTGGACCTCGGAAGATGAGAGTTTGAGAAGAAAGTTTTTTTTCTTTCTGCCCCATTTCTATCTATCATATATTCTCTTATTTTATTCTGTTCAGTGATTTAGAATAACCTTTGGAGAGGTACCAAGAAAAATAATTAATATGTAAAATACTTCATCCTTGATTTTCAAATGGTACTTTCCTAAGTGTTGTAGGAAGTTTTTTAATTTTTTTTTTTTACAAATCTGCATCTAGTCATCTTTCAGAACAAAATACTGCTGTATTTTGTTAACTCTATACATCGGCAGAGGTTTTAAAGATGGGTGCTGATAAAAGAATATGCTCCAGTCTTTTAAAAGCTAATGTGCGTAGATGGATCCATCTTTCTATTTTTTAACCATTAGAATTGATTTTTATAGGTGTAAATTCTGAAAATTTGCTATTTGCCTCAAAGGCAGCTGCACTGCTTAGGCTCCCTGAAAATCCAACTGCTTTTAACATAAGCAAAGATTAAGTAGTCCAAATGTAAGCAACCCATTGCTGAATTTCTTTACCTTAAAATTAGCGCATACCATCTTTCCTAGCACAGTCCAACAGGATCCTGTGAAAGGCTATGGGATCTTTTACAAGGCCCTGCTGAATATTTGCATAAACCCATCTCAATCTATTGATTTTTAGCAAAGTTTTAGAAATCACAAAAGGCAGACACAAATCTTGTATTTGGGACATACTGCAGATATATTCCAACCCTGAATTAGTGAATTTATTTATGGCTTAAAGGTATTATGTTACATGTGGTTGTCCTCTCTATTATAACAAAAAAAGAGTGGGGTAGTTTTGGATAGCATTTGTTAATCCAGATAGTTTTGTTCACCAGGTGGTTTGTATTGTAAAATCTCTGTCAAGTTATACATCCAGCATGCAATGCAAAACATATACAGATTAGCAGCAGAAATTCAAAAAGTTTATTAGTTGCAACCATTAGAGTGATAGATTAGGAGAAAGGAAATGTAACTGGCAGCAAGTTTAGAGAAGACTCATTACTAGACTGGCTTGCTTCACTTGTTTAATAATGTCTTACGAAAAATGTTATATGAGAAGTTCAATGAATAATGCAGCCTTCATTAAGTTATGTAAATTTATGTAGCTTCGTGGGTGGGTTAAAAATAAAATATTTAATAAATCTGTTTACTTCCCAAGAGTAAAAGCAGCAGAATTAGCTTTTAAAGAATCTGAGATTTAAATATTTAAAAGGTGACAGACAGGAGAACTTTGGTAGTAGGACATAATAGTGCTGTTTTAATAGGTGTTTACAGCTTGCCTCTCAGTTGCAATATAAGCAGGGCAACATACTAAGTATTCTCAGTTAATTAAAGTGTTATTTGTCCCTTTATCAGCAGTGCCAACATTACAGTTTCACTTGCTTATGCTGTTAGTGCCCCGAGACACACACAGAACTTGTATGATTTGCTGGAAGGACCGTTTCAGCAAAAGTGACTTATGATGTACTGGTTTGCCAGGTCATTTTGTTCACAAATACACAATCATTCATATGCTGGTAGATCTCAATACATTTCTTTTCCCCAGTTTATGACCATTTAGGAAAGCCTAGGATTCCATGGGTTACATTTATGCTGCTCTACAGGATAGCTGCCACAATATGAGAAAATTATAAACCCAGGACTAAATCAGCTATAGACAACATCCTATCCTACCACACCCACAAATGCCAACTTTCTTATGCCTCTCCTAAGACAAATCCTTGTATTTGAGCCTCATAGCTTATGTAGAAGGTCAAAGATTGTTGGAGGCTGTTTTTGAGCAAAGAGGGGAATAAATTCTAGAGCTGAGTGCCCCTCACAGGATCTCTCCAGAGATAAAAGTTGCCAAAGTGCAGTCAGTCCCATTTGCACTTTTCCAAGTGGGAGGCAGGTCAATAATGTTCTGAGGTGATTGATAGCTGAAAATATTGGTGTAAATACAGAGACCAGTGGTCCAGGTACTGCTGACACAGCTAAAAGGAGGAGCTGCACATATGCACATTATCTACCAAGATTGTGTTAATTCATCTTTGTTAATGCTGCTTTAAATGAAATTAGCTTCCTCTTGTAATCACTGTTTTGAGGGAAAAGCAGGAACCTGGTTTTGGGATACTTCTTCTACTTTGGATGTATAGGGTCAGCATTAATTTAATGTATCTCTGTCTGAGAAATACACTGTTTTTCTGTGTAGAATGTCTGCAGAACAAACATCTTTTCAGGATCGAATCTGAATTTTCCATGGAATGACAGTAGGTCTTGGTTTTCTTGGCTTGCTGACTTAATTGACTGAAAGAAGTAAGCGGCTGTGGAGTGCTTTACCTAATAGCCTTTATTCTATATCTGAGCCCTTCTAAATTAACTACCTGTTTGTATCCTATGGGAAAGCAAGGAAGGGACTGGATATTGTCCTGTTTGCTATAGTAGTGCCAGCCTGTGTGAATATGGTTAGGGTTTTTGCCCTCTTACTAAGAAGGCTACATCATACACCTACTTACAAAACACCCTCCAAAGCTTCCCTTGGAACCCAGGACCACAGGGAACACAGAGTAATCGGAAACTGCTCCCTGACCTGGCAATAGCCTCCTCTTTTGTGAATTGTCCTTAACTTTGACAAGAATGGAAGGAGATAGGGTGGGAACAAATGGGAACCAGCAGTGAGACAAACAGCCCCACCTCTTCGGCACCACGCTACAGCCCTGGCTACCCAACAGGTGATTTTCACCCTGGTGTTATCCCTCTTATCCCACACTCTCCAGCTCTTGGTGTCATTATATTAAATACGTATTATTAATGTTAATGATGCTGCCTACAGCACTGCAGCAAGATAGCACATGCATTATAAATCTAGAGGTTAAAGAGAAAAGTTCATTAAACTTACTTTAAGTAATGGCATGTTGTGACCTTTTTGCTCATTTTATGAAATGAAGTTGCTCAGATTTGTGACATTTCTGAGGAGACCCTTCCTCTCACTGGGCCTAAGAGCATGTTGGTCACTGGAACACATGAATTGTTAATCAGCATTTCTAGAAAAAAATTGAAAATTTCAACCACAGGATTGTGCACAGAAAACTACATTTTACAGAGGTGGGTTACATGCCTGTGAAGTGGAACCATCCACTTTTTATGTAATCATCTTATTATCCTCCTTTTTGCATACTGTTAGTACTTTTCTTTAATCCACAGTTTGCAGATGTAATTATTATCAAAGTATTTAGGAGGAGAGAAGAGAGACAGGCCAAGCATGCTGCTGAGGAAAACCACGAATCCTTAAGCAGTCAAAGGTACTACTTGTTTATTTTGCTGGCTCTTTGGTGATTGTCCTTTTCACCTTTTATTAACCTGCAAATGGATTAGTCCTCGTAAACTAAAGAGAAGAGACCAGTGCGCAACCCACTGCCCCAGAGATAAGGTCACAAAGAGGGGACGTGTCCCGAGTACAACCTCGGAGAAGAAATAGAAGTCTGAAGGCATTTACACTAGGCTGCCATTGCGCTTTACTAGCCCTACTGTGATTTACCGTATCAGTTCAACTGCTGACACCTTTATGTCCCTCCCTCCTATCCCAGCAGGCCACAGAGACACAGTCCATGATAGATGCTAGTGAACTTTTCCTCTGATCACCTTCTGAAGAACTTTCCCATAATCTATTGTTTTCTATCACAGTGGAAAACAAAACAAGGGTTTTTTTTTGACTTTCAGTAACCAGCTATTTTGCCCTAACTTTAAAGCAATGTACTGAATTTATTACATCAGTGTGAAAGAAGTTTTAAACTCTTGTCTCTTTATCCTACTCCCTGAACTTAACATGGTCCAGAGTAAATCAACGTAATTGCTGTTAGACCTACATTGTTGCAAGAATGTTTTATATTCCATGTTGTCAGTTATTTAGAACAGTTAATTGAAATTGCAAACATAAAAAGAGGAAAGCTACAGTTAAGAAATTAACTTTTTTTGGTGCCTGTGGCTACTGTATGAATTATATAAAGAGCTAACCCTAACTTTAATGTAAGACCAAAAGTGCCTGGAATATCTAAAAGGAAAAATACAGTTGTGGATTCAAGGCAAGTATTTCCCTTAATTGACAAAAAAAAACCC
>VYZS01011001.1:0-11364 GCA_013400695.1 Neodrepanis coruscans | reverse complement strand
GGGGGGGTGCTAATGCAGTAAGTACCCACTTACTCGATTCATTTTATCCCAGGACACAAGTTGTGTTTCTGTCATGCAAATAAATAGGAAAGATCTCTCCCGCAGAGGGCGGGATCTTGTTACTCTGTCGGTGGAGTCAAAAATCCTGTTGCCATTTATAGCATTGTCAGGGGGACCTGAATATTTCCGGCTAGTTCTTTATTTTAATATTTATCTATTGCCTTCCCAAAGGAAGGCACCCACCATGAACCTGCTGCCGGGGAGAGACGCATTATGTCTTCTATGAGGTCGTGGAGAGAAGAGAATAGTAAAACAGTGATTTGGGAATTATTTCTATGTCTGTAGAGTTTATGACTTTTAACAGAAATGTCCCATCAAATCGTAATATTTGAGACACCTTTATAGAAAAGAAGGTACCCCAGAGAGCAAATTTGTGCGAACTACTGGTCTACACATATAATAATCACTCTTCGAGTTAAGGAAAAAAAACAAGCCAAAGTAACCCCCCAAAACCCAACTAAATATAACCAAACAACGAAATTCAAGGAAAAAAGGAGGGTCAAAATACGTTTTTCCGGCTGTGGTGCGTTTTTTTTTTTGTTGGTTTTTTTTTTTTTTTTAATTACTATGCAGCGGCTAGATCGAAATACAAAATACAGAGGAAGACACACGGAGAAATTCTGCCACATTCACTTTTAGGGCCTCATTCCTGCAACATCGCTGGCGAGGGTGCGCCCTCCAGCACGGAGTCCTCCGGGTCGGTGTGCGGGGGCAGAGGTAGACCCCGGTGACCCGCTCGGGAAGCACCAGCCCGCCGGAGCAACCCGAGTCCAGCGGGGCCGGGCAGGCGGGAGCGCGGCGCGGGACCTGCGCGGATCCGTGCGGGGAGCTCTGACAGCCCTCCCGTGAGAAGCGTTGGCTGGGTATTGTTTTTAATTTCCTCCTGTTTTAGAATTTATTTTATTACATTTTATTAAATACTGGTTCATTTCATTCAGTTTTGATTTATTTTGTTTCATTGTCCCTCTCAAGCCAGGGATGAGGCGACAACGTTCTCCCGAAACCTCAGTGGTTTGGGCGGCGGCGGCAGCCCGGGCTGCAGCCAGGGACAGGGAAAGAGGCGTCCCGTGGGGAAAGCGGGCGCGGATCAGAAGAGCTCCGACGGGACCCTCGCACCGCCGAGCCGGGCGCGGGTCAGTGCTCAGGCTCCGCGGGCTCAAAGATCAGGGCTCCCGCTCCCAGTCCCAGCCCCAGTCCCAGTCCCAATCCCAATCCCAATCCCAATCCNTCCCAATCCCAATCCCAATCCCAATCCCAATCCCAATCCCAATCCCAATCCCAATCCCAATCCCAATCCCGCGGGCGGAGGGTCCCGGGCAGCGCCTCCTCCCTCGCGCCGTCCCGCAGCGCGCGCCTCTGAGCCGCTGGCGCGGACTGTGATTGGCTTAGCGCTGCGACGGCCCCCGTCCCTATTGGCCGGCCCTCCCCGCTGGCCCCGCCCCTCGGGAAGGGAGGCGGTGCCGGGCAGCGGAGGGAAAGGGTTGGGAACGTTCTCCCGTGGGAGCGTCGGGTCTGGGATCCGGCGGATTGCAGCTCGTACGGGCATTGAGTTAGTCCTATGCTGGTCAGGGGGATTCCCGCGTCTCTCAGTTTCCCGGGGGGAAGGAGGTGAGAAACCTGCAGGTCTCGGATTAGGTGCGGAGCTGATGTCAGATGCCGCCTGGGCACAACGTGCTCTACATTTTGCGTTTTTAGCGTCTCTAGGTCTACCATTGCTGCTGCCTGGCTGCCATAGGGGCTACAAAAAACCCAAACAAAACCAACCGGTTTAGCTTCTGAATTTGCAATTATCGATAGCTGCAGTAAAGCAGTTATGTCCTCTGCGTTTTATAATAAGGAGAAAACAACCACATTTGCAGGAAAAAAATAAGCAAGTATAGGCAGAAAGAGTGGTGCTAAGGCTGAAGAAAAATTAGCTCCTTTAAAATATTACCCATGAAGAGGCTTGTTTGCTTGAGGGCCACAGAGATTAAATAACAAGATTTCTCTATTTTCTGTAGGAGAACTCATTTTTTTGAGTTCAGCTGAACAGGGAGTAAGGAAAGGCTGCATTTTGCGAGTGAAGAATTTTTTACTCACTGGGAGTCAAGAGCCAAGAAGACTATATACACTGAGATTGCTTTTGGATGTTATTAGAAACTAGTTTAAGCATTTTGGAAACTGGTCTTTCAGTTTCCAGAAATTCACACTCAGCCTCAGCTATTCTTGTAAAACTAATTGATTTCAGTAACATCCCATTTTTTTTAAATACGAGAAAGAGTTTTGTTGATTATTGACTTGCCCTGTATTAGCCTGTTCATAGACAGAGCATCAAGAAATCTGGGTGCATCTGGCAGGAGGTGCAAAGCATTGCCAAGAAGCAGATGGTAAGGATCTTGAAGGTAGTTTTGGTTTTCAACCAAACTTGGTTTTGGCACAAAACTCTGCCAATACATCTTAGTAGTTAATGCTGTAATTACTGTTGTGTCCGTTGCCTGAGGATGCATATGGGAAATGAATGAATCTGTGAATGACCAAGCTGTAGGTCAGGGTTTTATAGACCAGGGGTCTAGGTCTTAGTCCTCCAAGCTTGCTGAATGGATTTAAACACAGTCTTGAGTTTACAACTTCAAGTGACCCATAAAATTGCCTGATTTTGCAAAGTTGTTAAACCTGTTCTCCCCAGTGAAGCTCATGGGACTGATGTAAAATCTGGCAGGTTCTTTCACATATGAATGAGATAGATGTAGTCTGTTTAATGCAAGTGAGTTTAGATTTTGAACTGGTTGCTAGTACAATACTTAGGGGGAAACCTCATCACTTTAACCAGTGAAATGGCTCTATATACTTAGAGGAATATAGTTTCAAAGCTTTTTTGCATTAAACTCATATTTTAAATACACAGACATATATGATCTGATTGGAAAGCTCTGCTACAGGTATGAAAATGTGTGTTCTTAGGGGTCCCTTTCCATATCTGCAACACTGATGGGGCAAAGAAATGATTTATTGATTCAGAATATCCTATGAATTTGTTTGGGTCCATTCATGCTAAAATATTTTCAGGGAACAGTTTTTCTTTTTTTCATTAGAAGTTACGTGTTTGGAAGTACATTTTTAAATAGTTACTGTATTTGTAAGCTGTACTTTCAATAAAAAAAGAATCTCCACACCTATACCTGATTAAGTGAGCAGCAAGCCTTGGATACATACTTTCTATGTGTCAGAGAGACATGAGGATGGGAGAAAATCTAACTGCACTTGGCTTCAGGTCAGAGAATGGTGAAGGTCAAGGATTCTGTCTGAAAAGAATAATTCTAAACATGACTATGGACATTTACTTTCTGAATGTTCACCTGAAGGTAAAGATCAACATGTCAAGGTCGTATTCAAGCGCGCTGGAGTTCACTGGACCATGGCAGAGAAAATGTACAAGCAACAAAAATGCTTTCAGGTATATTCAAAGTCAATCCAGTGAGGAACAACTTCTTACAACATGTGGAATAGTAGAAACTTGTATTTTACAAGAAATAGGAGAAAGAATTTTTTAGCAACCTAAAAAAAATAGCTGAAGAAACATATCACTAGATCTGAGATATATATTCATCTGTGTTTAGAGTTGATATTCTAAAACATTATGGAAAACTATGAGCAAAGTTCACAAGGTTTTTATGTTTTTATGTAGACTTTGATGTGTGGAGCTTTTTGATATTTAAAATTTCATAATTTTTTATCTGATCTTCTTTGGAATGTATTGTTCTGTTTCAAGGGTAATGGAAAGGCTTTATTTTTTTTTAGAAATTATAGACTTCTTGCTCCTGAAGAGAGTGGTTTTGTAGCAGGTAATTTGAAGTTCTGATCTGAAATGGAGAAAATGTGATTTAGATAGACAACATCAATAGACTAAGGTTCAGAGTGCTAAGGAATAGTTCACCACTGTTTTGCTGTTGGCATCACTTTTGTTTCATGGCAGATGATTAAGCAGTTGCAAGTAAAATGTTTAGGATGAATGGTGAAGCCTTTATGTTCCTTCGTAGTTTGTAAAATCTGCTGGTTAGTTGGAGCAGCTGAAGCCTGTCTTCTAGCTTTGGTTCTTATAGCATGAGCAATTGTGGGTTTTTTTTTGTTTCTGTTCAGAAAATTGAAGGACTGAAAACACATTTCAGTTCTGAGTCCTATTTATCTGTGTAGAACTCTCACTTATCTATTTTTCAGTGCTCTAAACTATGCAGTAGCTCATCAAAAGAAATTATCAAAAAAGCAGATGTATTTTTAGTATACTTATTGAAAAATCAAAGAGGCTGGACACTCTGGGGTTTTCAGAGGTACTCCACTGAAGATCTTGCTAGCTACAGCACAGGGCTAAAGCATCCTGTTAAGAATGCACATTTGCAGCTAAGCAGCAACTTAAAATTTTGTCTGAGTAGCTATGTGAGTGATGGTTGGCCTCCAGTTTGTGCTTATTATCTCTTGAGAGAGCCCTCCTTATAAAAACAAGCAAACCTGACACTTTTTGATAGAAACAAAGGACTCTGAGGATCTTTGGTCTGAATTCAGGCAGGAATCTAGTTGTGGCTTACAGCACCCTGTGGCCTACATTGACAGTTATCTTTGTCAGTGCCCGTAAGGAAAGATACTTCAGCTTTGTGCAGGCCAGAATTCACTGCATCAATACACAGAAATTATGTGTTTCTTAGGTTTTTTTTCCCTTCCTGTTTATAAAGCAGAAACTAAATTTAACATCCCTTTGTTTTGTGTTTCTGACAGCCAGCTAGCTAAGAATAATGTGTTTTGGACAAAGCAAAAGGCTGAAGTGAAATAATTTTTCAATGCTTTAGTGAGAGAGACTTATATGTAAACAAGTTTGTTATATTAAATAATTCCAGCAGTTCTGTAGCAGACTGTACATTAATGTCAAATGAGGCAGCTTAACTATTAAAGAAATGAAGGAGAGTTAAGTTCCTAAATGAGTTAATTTTAGTTTCATGTGGGGCAACAGAGTTGCTCGAACTTAATTTCTTGAGGCTGCCTGGATTAATTTTACAATATGCCTCTGTGCCTTGCCATGATCTTCCAAAAAATTTAAAAATAGATGGAAACACTTAGAATTTCAGAAATGTACGTATTTTTTAATTGAGTAATAAATAGGAAAAAATCTGAATTAAATTTGTTGGGAATAATATCTCGGGCTTGTCGTAGCTAATCAACAAAACAAGTGAAAAACCCACCTGTTGTAAGGCTATATATAAAACAGTCACATAAAAATGTAATTAGAAAAAATATATAATACAATAATGCAGAGAAGTATTTGTCTCAAATATTACATTCAAGATGTATCTCAAATGATAAGAATTTATGTAGAAAACATAGCCCTTACCTCTGATTATAAGCATCTCTTCAACAAGGGTCCTACTCACCACTCTTCGGATGAGACCTTTCTGCTTTTTGCTCTCATCTTAGTGTTTTGGAAATAAGGGAATTTTAATGTGGTCCAGAAACTAATAGTAAATGAGAACCCATAGTTAGAAGGGTTTCCTCAAGTGGTTCTTTCAAAATACTTGTTATATTTAAAGTCAAGTTGCACATTTATAAAACCAGGAATACATTTCACTGAGTAAGATGTATCATGTAAGAAAAGGAACAGATCCTTTGCTTTTAAAATGTCTTCTTCTTTTATGCAGCAGATGGTGCTAGATTGTGAATATATGTCAATTTGATTTACTTATGGTCTGAAAAATATACGGTGAAAGACATGGCATGTACAATGTTCAGATAGACTACATACCAAAGTGATCCTTACAAACTCATTTGTTTTGGCACAGTGTTCTGTGGTGTGCATGCTTTTCCTGATGTCTCCTCTGCACCCTTCCATGACTTTCAGAACTGCTCTATCTATTGTACTTACGGAAGATACCAAAACTAACAAGGAATTGAGTGACAGAATTGCTGTCAGTTCTAAAAGGCACCTTTTAGCTAAAGAATAGGTATAGTAGATGTAATAGGAGTTCAGACAAACTTAATTTACGTTTTGTACTGGAGCTTCTGTCAGCATCATCCAAAAAGCATGGCAGTTTTCCCAATCCAAGTATGTGTTAGCGCTGCTGAACTTAGCTTTTGCAGGGACAGCCATGCTACCAAAAAGACTAAATATGCATCCACAAAAGGATGCATATTTAGATCTGCACTTAGATTGCTCCTCAATAGGTCTTTGGGCTCACCTAAAGCGCTTACTGCAACCTGGCATCTAAAGTTGCTAGAGGTAAAAGAGCTGCAGAAGTGACAGTGTACAACTGTCGGAGGATAGGATGCCACATGGCTTCTAATGTTATCCTGTCCTTGTGCTCTCCTGCCCCCATCCAGCACGAGCCATTGTCAGAGTACAGTCAGCTCTAGTCACATCACCTGTACCTCAACTTAATTGGATTTGTTGGCTGAAGCATTACTCAAGGACCTTAGTGTCTGACTCTTGAGATATTGCAATGGACATTTGGTGTCTAAGTTTCCAGGGCTCTTTTGAAAATTCCAGATGCAACAGTACGCAAAATAGATTGTTTTGTCCTTTGACAGTGGAAACCTTCGTAAGACTCTGTTAGCTAAGACCCTGACTTCTGCTTTAGGAAGGCATAAATCAAGAGATATGCAAAGTTATACTTAATTTGCCTTATCCAAGACTTAGAGAATGAAAGAGTCAGTGTCATTTCAGTCTTTCCAGAGGCCCTTTCTGGAATGAAGATATAATCTTTTGGGATCCTTCAGGTACTGATTAAAAATTTAAAAAAAAAAAAAAGCCTGCTCAAGCACTTAGGAAAACTAGTATATATTTACAGAGATATTCTCAAGTATCACCCCAGAAAGCATGATCAGTGCTGCTTTCTGGTGGTCAGAACATTGGTAAGTATGAAGAATTATTAATTTTGTGGATTAGTGAAGTAGAGATGAATAAGATTTTCAAAGAAGTGAGAGAATGCTTAATCCTATCAAAGAAGTGGTTACTAAAGCAACTGCAGGAAATTTAATCACTATACCACAGCTAATGTCAGTATATCCAGGTGTTCCTGAAATTCCTCATAAGTGAGACTTTGATAATAATAATGGCATAATTATTTAGCGACTCCACAGGTGAGGAAACAGCGACTCCACAGGTGGGGAAACAACATGAAAAATAGTCCAGAGTCTTGTCCAGAGTCTTGGATCACCTGAGTAATCTTCATAGACAATTAAAGTGTTACCCAAATTCATACCTTATTTAGATATCATTGCCTCAGTCTGAATGTTTATGAAAACACCTCTTGTGTTCTAGCTTCCCACATAGAGTTCAGACTCCTTGTTTCAAGGTCTTGTGCAAATTAGCTCCCATCTGTCTTTTTTGTTTTTTTTCCCATCTTCTAGCCCATTTCTTGCCTGTCTTTCCTGTCTCAAACCTACCCCTTTTCCTACTCCCCACCTTTGATTTCTTTTCTGGTAATTTTTTTTTTTAACTTTAAAATTTTCAAGTTGCTAGTCTAAGCCTTATGTTGCCAAAAATCTTGTTTTCCCTAGTGGAAAGGATTAAAGTGTAAAAAGAAAGACATCATACAAGAACAATGTGCCAGTGCTGTGTGCTCCACAGCACTTGAATACTGAGAATTAACTATATGTAAATAACAACTCTACTTGGTAAAATAAAGAGTGATTAACCATGCAAAATACTCATGATATATTCATTGGACTATATTATATTGTTAATAATGGAAATTCATCTTATACCCTGACCAGGCTTTTGTCAGGGGCTTGGCCTTTGGGAATAGTGAAGTTGTCACAGAAACGGAATCAAGCAGAAGAAAACAAATGAGAAAAACATTCAGTAATGATTTTATTTTGAGGTAATAAAGGGGTATTAAGAAGGCCTGCTTTTTTCCCATGATCTCTTTGAGTAAGAATTATGATATCAAACTGCAGTAGAGGTTTATGGCAAAAATAAAATGCATCTTATTTGTTGACATGTCTTGTCTCGTCCCTTGAATCAGTGCCTTGGGGAAGGACCTTGGCTTCAGGATTCAACCAAACATACACTAATCAGAGAAGGCCCCTGATTCCCCACCAGCCTTGGCCATGTCCCTGGGTAACAGCAAACACTACTGATGCAGAGCCAGGCTCAAGGGCTTCCTCTGAGGAGAGGGAGCCCAGGTTTCAGGGCACATGCTGGGCAGATGACAAACAAACACCATGAGATATGACAGTGTGCTGCATCCCTGCAGGAGACTTCTCTGTATGGATGAGCTGGTTCTATAGACCAATGTTTGCTGTTCTTTGTATCCTTTCAATAATGCAACATGTTGGAAGAACACCGAAAATGCTGATAATCCACTGATCTGTCCTGTTTCCAGTGGTCCTCTTTCCTAGCCCCTGGTTTATAACAAAAAGCAATAACATATCTCTTATATAGGCTGAAGGATTCACATAGTATAGCAATGACTATGGAGACTCTGGGAGAAGGAGGCTTTCCAAGTGTGTAGTAAGACCTCACAGAGTAGGGGAGACATATTTGGGACAATATGGATGTGACTAGGAGCCTTCAAAACTGCCATGCAGTGTGGATAGAGAAGGAGTTGCTCACAGGGACAACTCAAATTAACAACATTAATAATAATAACCTCATAACAATGTTAAAGTGACTAACAGGATTTAATGAATATCTGGTATACTTTCAGTGTGCAACTAAGTGCTCCATTTCCCAAAACCCTTACAAATGTTAACTTTCTGAGATTTTATTTTACCTTACTACAGGAAGGAGTGATTTCTCAACTTCTCTATTACCTCAACTTAGTCTTGTTTTCACAGACTTTCACCTTTATATCAGATACTGCCTTAATTTATTCAACAGCTAGTTGAACCTAGTTTTGCATTTTTTTTGACTTCTCTGACTTTTGGACTTCTGATTTTTTTCTCTATGTTTGCCTTTCAATTCTCTGTGCTATTATTTATAATCCCTTTAAAACTTACAGTCTGGTTCTGCAACCTTTAGAAATCTAGATGAGAATCATCTAAGATTCTAAGAGTTTCTGACTCTTACAATAAGTGGATTCTGAGTGAATGTTGTCATAGGCACTACAATACTGCATAGTCTCAATAGTCTCAGGTGTGTTAAATAAAAAAAATCAGCAGTCAGATTTTTTAAGAAACAAAATCCTGTCTTTTTCTTTTCAGGATCTCATGTTCTTTGAGTTTCTTGAGCACAGTCTAATAACTGCATTCTTTCCTTGCTGCACTGCAGGCTATTGAAAGTCTAGCATCTTTGAGCAAACAATAGAAAAGTAAGAAAAATTCCAACTTTTTTTTGCAAACTGCTAAGTGTACATGATCAGCTGTTCTTTTCTTACTTGCTCTTTCTGCCTGTTTTCTAGATTTAACATCTGGCTTTAATTTCACTGCTACCAGCAGGAAATGTTCTTTAGTAGTCAGGCAGGAGCTCTATAATTCAGTGCTCATCATTACTAGGTAGGCTTACATAGAGCATCAAACTGATGAGGCTGCCTTATGAGGGGCTC
The DNA here is from genome assembly GCA_013400695.1 of Neodrepanis coruscans. Lineage (NCBI taxonomy): Eukaryota > Metazoa > Chordata > Aves > Passeriformes > Philepittidae > Neodrepanis > Neodrepanis coruscans. Next base: position 1,798 of record VYZS01011001.1, on the reverse strand, counting down.
CCAGAATCAGGTGCTAAGCTGGGGGAAAGATGGGCTGGTGGGGTAGCTCAGTGCTGAATGTGAGAAATGAGCCTCCCACCAGCACCAGCAGCATTATTCACTCCCCTCATCTCTCCTGTCCTCCTTTTGTCTAAAAGGAGAAGCAAGCTTGATCCTTCATGGCAGTTCCCCGTGTCTCCCATCCCAGCTCCTTTCCACAGCAAGAGCCTAGCCCTGGGTCCTCTTCTCAGTGAAGAGCAATTCAGCTGTTTTTACCATAATAAAACTTGGGGTCATTCAGGAGCTCATCTGGCCCAGCCTCCTGTTCACAACAGAGTCAGTTCAGGGCTGTTCAGGCCAGGTTGCTCAAGGCTTTGAAGACTTTGTAAAGGCAGCAGAGCTATGTCTGATCATAGTTAGAAGAATGAGAACAAAATCTCTTGCATAGTTGTTTGTCTTGATATCAGCAAAGGCATCTGACACTATCTCCTGCAACACTCAATGACAAACTGATGAAGAATGAACCAGATACATGAAAAACCTTCTGAACTGGTGGTCTTAAAAGGTTGAGATCAACAACTTGAAGTCCAGCTGGAAGCCAGTCACTTAGTGGTGTGCCTGAGGAGACCAATGATGGTCATCAGTGACATCTTCATTAATGACCTGGATGGTGGGGTAGAGTCAATCCTCAGCAAGTCTGTAGATGATATAAAACTGGGAGGAGCGATTCTAGACCAGATGGATGTACTGCAGTTCAAAAGGACCTTGGCAGGCTCAAGAAATGGTTTTAGAACAGTCTCATTACCTTCAACAAAACAAAATATCATGTCCTGCCATTGTGAAGGAACAACTTCATGCACCACTATATGCTCGGGACCAACTGTCTGGAAACCAGTTTTACAGGAAATTACTTGGGAGTCCTGATGGACAACGAATATAATCTAGCAGTGTGCCCTCACAGCAAAGATGGCTGACAGACCATTACTAGCAAGGAGATGATCCTTCCTCTTTACTCAGCCTTGGTGAAGGCCCAGTGCAAGAGAGAAAGGGGCTTACTGGAATGAGTTGAATGAAGGATTATGAAGACGATTAAGAAAGTGGAGCATCCTGCAGAGTAGAGGTTAAAAGAGCTGGGATTGTTCAACCTGAAGAAGAAAAGGCTCAGGAGGATTAGATCAATGTGTATATAAACCTAATAAGAGTGAGTAAAGAAGGCAAAGCCAGGCTCTTTGCTATGGTACCCAGTGGCAGGACGAGATCATGGGCACAAACTGAAACAGGAAATAGAGTGATCATGCAAAGTTTCATTCTGAACACTCATCTTAAAGCTGAAGTCTGGCAGTTAGTCTCAAGAGCAAGAATTAGCATTTTTCAAAGACAACCATAACCCCATTTTCACCTCACACGTGCATTATTTTGTTCATGATTTGGCACCTTTCATGTTTTTTTTTTCTGTGACTTATTACTATTATACAGGCTCCACCTTCATAAAACTATCCTCTCTCTCTCTCTATGTCGGCTGCACTCAAAGGTAAGAATCTTATGCCAAATAGAAGTACCAAAGTACCAGGTATTGCTTATTCCAGTTAAAGACTGGTAAATGTTTCGATGCAAAACCAGACTTGTAAATAAAGTGCATTTTGTGACCAAACAAAGAAAAAGACATTAATTTGTAAATTAATGTTCTGTTTCATGTGAACCAGTGAAAGGATCTTACTGAAGATCCTGTAAGGTCCATGCAGACCTGTGAATACTTTTTCAGGTACTTATGTAACATTTAGTATGTGTATCACATAATTTGATTTGATTTTTTCCTACT
>VYZS01010996.1:6586-17521 GCA_013400695.1 Neodrepanis coruscans | reverse complement strand
CCCCCCCCCCCCCAAAAAAAAAAAAAAAAAAAAAAAGAATTCTGAATAAAAGAAAGCTGCTGTGCTATTCCTCTAAATTTGGTGCGTTCTGCCTTTGCACATCGTATTGCCTTCCAATTTGCCATCCATCATAGGTAGGCATGCATACATATGTGCACAAAGACTCTAACAGAAAGGTTAAATTAAACCCAAGTGATGGATGAATTATATGCTGCTAAGTTTTAAATAATGGTTACTTATAATTCTGAGGAAAGTAGAACCATTTTCTCTTTTTTTTGAAATCAAAGAATTAAGATTCTTGATTTCTATAGTTTCTTTCAGCTTCCCAAAAGGCATATTTTCAAGCAGATTAAATAATGGAGGAGATCCTAATCTGAACAGATGGTTCATGAGATTTTATTCTATCCTGAGCCAAGCTCTTCTGATCTAATATTTTTAATAAATATATAAGAATAGTAACAGAAATTCAGGGACCAGTAGCTATTTGCCAATACCCTCACAAGGAATTGATAAATCCTGTCTTAATATGCCAGTGTCAAAGCCCAGGCAAAGAATGACAGGTAGNTTGCTGCTGTGCTTCACGCTGAACATGTTTTTTTCTCCTGCTGCAAACATGTCCAAACTACATTTATTTGTCCAGGCTTTTTAAGGGATTCAGCTACTGACTCTCAAGGTGCTTGAACAGGCTCTAGATGCAAGGTAACCTATGGCAATTCTGGGCATTCACACTACCACAACTGCTGTTGTTGCCGGAACTTTAGGGGTAAAAATTCAGACCATCCATAGTTTTTCAAGTGTTTATAAATTTAGCCAGTCATATTCTGAAATGTATTCTTGGACTCAAAAGGCATATACAAACATCAAGGTTTCAACCTTACAGTGTGGCTACTAAGAGCTCTAAGAACTGACAGACTAGTAAATCTGCCATATGTAGAAGAGATAGAATACATAGGTACAGAAATACATAGATACAGAAACACACAGATACAGAAATATATAGATACAGAAACTCTCCCTAATACCTTCAGATTTCAGAAGGACAAAAGCCTACAGGCAAAAGGGTTGAAAAATTACTTTAATGATTTCTAGAACATCTTCCAAAGTACTGCAGACTTTGATTTCTGCCATGATAGGAGGGATATAAAAAGATAAAATGTGTTCAGCAGATTATGTTATTTAGTGTGTCAGCTTAATGAGGAAAGGGACTGAGAAGACATTCCTTCCCATAAAATCAGCTGTAATAGCATGATTTTTAATCAACAAAGTGGCACTATCAAACCCCTGACATCTTCAGCCTTAAGCAGTAGAAAATGTCAAGAAACAAAGATGATAAACTCAGAGCCTCAAACTGAAATGAAAAACTAAGGCTTTTGGGGAAAAGAAACAAGAGAGGAGAAAGTATTCAAGCATAACAGGCTCATCACTGCATGATATTCATAGCAGAATTTGATGTGAAACTAGTGCTTTCCTCAGTCTCTTAAATATCATTTCTAACTTGGTAAAACCTTTTTGAGATGTGATAACTAGAAACTCACGGTGTTTAAAATTCAGAAAAATCACAGATTTTTATAAAACAATGCTTCTTTCCATTGCTTTGCTAGGAACTCTTAAAGACAGTTTCATTTTCTCACTGTTGAGGGGCACTGAACATTTTTCAGAGAAATCATCAACAATTTATGAATTCCTTTCCTCAGTGTAGCTTTACAGCCCCTTACTGTGTTAGCAGGATTATAGATGAGATTATTTTCACCAGTATGTTATGATACCTATATCCACTCTGACTTTGATCTGCAACTTACTCATATCTACTTCTACAACCCTCTGTGAAACAGTTATCCTGGTTATATTCCCACATTGCATCTCCACCCTCTGTCAGATCATTTACAGGTATGTCCAAGAACACAAGAATTATCTTTGGAAATCTTAACTGCAAGTTTCTTATGAGGCACATACTCCTATCTTTTGCTTTCTTCTTTTGTTTTCCTGAGGCAACCTTGCCCGTTATCTTAAATTTTAATACATTTAGATGTTCTTAGATCAAGACCTTGCTTAAAATTTCTTAAGTTTCAAAATATTTAATTGCCTTCTTGATATTTTGAGTGTTGAGAATCCAGTTTCTTGAAACATATCTTCTTTCTACAAAAGAAACAGGGACTTTTCCCAGAATATCATTTATTTAGATGTGGCACTGTCATTTGTTCTGGTGTCATCGATGTTTTATTTGTCTTCGCAAGAGAGCACATTCCCATAGCTGGTTAATTTACAAGTCTAAGAAGTCACAGTTGCAAATATTCAAGAGAAAGTTGCTTTAATCTGACAACTTAATTCTCTTACAAATTCATTTGCAGAAAGCCCATGTATTTTATTCCACTTCAGAGCTCTAAAAATTTGCCTTTTTCAATTTCTGCAAACCACTTTGATTTAAGTGACATTACGAAGACTCTTTAGAGCAACTTGGAGAAGAATGCAGCACAGCATAAATGTAAAGGAATATTAACTGTATGCCACAAGTATAAATAAAATGGGTAAGGTAATTAGAACAGGATGGAGAGGTGGGAAATTACAACAGTGGGGATGACTACAGAGAAACTAAACACAAAAGAGGAAGGAAAACACAATAGACAAAATCAGAATTCAGAGTTTAAACTGCTAAAGAGAGAGACTACATGAAAATCTTGATGATGAGAAATTACTTGAAAAGGCAAGACATAAGCCTAAAGGAATAAATACTGGTACTAATAAATGTACCAGGTGAAAAACTAGACCAAACAAAGATCCAGACCAGCAGAGAGAGAGAGAAGTTGGAAGTGGGAGGATAGAAGTGAGATGATAAGCAAGTCAGTTTAAGGAAGTAAACAGAGTAAAGGCATTTTTCTTGAGAATATATACTGAAAGCCAACAATGGAGATTCTGCTTTTTTTTTCCTCTCAAAACTTTTCCACAGTTACAAAGCATAGACTTCTTCTACTCCATGAAAGAACTACAACATTCTACCTGTTACTATAAGAGACACTAAATGACTCCAATTCATAAAGATTCTTCACAGAAATGGACCTATGCCAAAAACTGAAGCCTAATTTTCTCTGAAGTTTTGGGTTTGGGTTTTTTGTTTGTTTGTTTTTGGCTTGGTTTTTTTTGGGGGGGGTGGTGGTGGTGGTTAGTTGTTTTTTTTTTTGAAGGGGGACGGGGTGTTTGTTTAAAAACCCTGGGGAAAAGTTGATAGTGTAGTATCCACTAGGTTTTTTCACCTCTCCATAGAATGATAAAGACACACTTCTCCTGACAGAACTGGTTTCATACTCAACAATAGAGTCCTTCATATTCTTCACAGTATCTACAGGAAATCACAAGTTTATTTTCCGCAACAATTTTTCATAATAAGATTAGTTAGCTTTTTTAATAACAAATTGAAGCACAGAGATAAGTATATCTGGTTACTGACAAAATTGATATATCCCTTTTTTCAGTGCTCCACCAACTGAAAGCAGAGCTCCCAGTAGCTGCAGAAATAGCTTTGAACACTGAGCATTTAATATCAGCCTACAGACATTAGCTGTATATCACCCCATTACAGATGCACAAGCACTGTCCAAGTGAAAGGTACTACAGAGGTGACCAGTCCAACCTCACACAAACTCTGACAAATAGTTGTAGAGCAGTGTTGTAGAGCAGTTTCAGTTGTTTTAGTTTAGTTTTCCTTTGTAACTACAACAGATAGCACTGAGATGCGACAGAAAAATGACCTCTCCTTTACTATGGTTTGCAAATACTTTTGCAAAATTAAATTCTGGACGTTACAAGACAGGAGTCTCATGAAGGCAAAACGGCCTATGATCATATAAATCACATATCATAGTGCATACATAGATGGGAGTTAACTGAAGACTATATTGTTCTTTTGCTTCTTATCGCTTGACTACCCGAGTGTTTTCATTTTACCGGACTTTCTGTATGCCGTGAAAGTGTCGCTTACTCTCTGAAAAGCAAAGCACGCGGTGGCAGAGCCCAGTGCGGCTCAGGGGGAGCGGGATGCGCTGTGCCAGCGCCACCTGCGGGCACCGCGCTGCACACGGGCACCGCCGCCGGCTCCACCACGGCTCCCACGGCACCAGGGCGACACCAGGGCAGCCGGGCACAACCTGCCTCCAGGGACAGTGCGGGGACACCTCACGGGGCTCATCACCGCTTGTCACACCCACACTGCACACAGGAATTATCCACCATAACTTTTCGGCTGAAGGCAGCTGTAACAGGTCAACCCACCGTGTTTACCCTCACCCCGCACGGTCAGCACCAGAGTTCTCACTGCGAGGGAACACTGGTGATCCTAAAGCTCTTTAACACGTGATATTTTAGAAGTTGGAAAAGCAACTATAATAACAAAGCATTCTCCTTATACACAGAACGTAGTCAAATGTGAAACTCCTACACTGAACACAGAACCTACAAGATTCCTTTCATCCAAGGGAGGTGACCAAGCAGCAAACTCAAAGATGTTGCACTGTCACAATACAAAGTATTTTGACACAAACTATTCAATACTAGGATAATTATATTCTTGCTCCTGCTCTAAAGTATCAAAATATGAGAAAAAAATCCTTGCAGAAGAAAAAGTAGGAAAGAATCAACGCAAACAACACAGAAACAAGCTACAGAATCATCAAAATCTGGTACCTATTCATGAGGCTCCAAATGGGAAAGCTGCTCCACAAACTAGTAAAACTTAGAAAACAGAAATTAAAGTTTTAGAAGAGGAACCAACTTTGAAATTATATGGAAATAGATATTTAAGCCAAAGCATTTTAAACAGTTATAGATAAAAAGAATAACAGTGACATAGAAAGGATTATTTTGGATAAATGAGAATTTTTAGAGCTCCAGATAATCCCAGAGATGTGTTCACACACATTTTCATATTCAGCATATAGTAAAGATGATCACCCAAATCACCAGACAGATGAGATCTCAGCTTCGTCAATACTTCAGTAGAGTTATATTTTTAGTTCCTTATACAGGTTAAACAGAAGCAGCTGAGAGACAGCAATTCTCTTCCTGAGTATGCAGCAACATTATTATTAGGAAACTTTCTTTAAATTGTTAAGTAGTCAAAGAAACTAAGTCTTGTAGCTTTATCATTTTCATATTAAATAATCCTGTTGGTAATTTTTGCTAAAGAGAGAATCCAGAATATTTGGTTTATCTTCATCTTCCTTGTTTTCCTGGCATTGCAGGTAGAATACAAACTGCTTCACCACCTTCCCTTTTCAAATACATGGTACAGGGTTCTTCACATTTTGTATTCTAGTTTCATACACTAAGAAGTTATCTACGCACTTATAACTGTCAGTTATGAACTGGAAGTTTATTCAAGCGGTTGTATTATTTCCAAACACAACCTGCATAGCAAGAGGTACAATAACATAAGCAGGAGTCCTGAATCTCCTCCACACCTGAACTAATAAGCCATGACATGTCCCAGCTGGCACCAAGTATCAACAACTCAAATGTCTGTGCTAACAACAAACAATGCAGAACACAAGGAAGTAATTTACATTCAGTTGTGACTGTCCTTTCCTCTTCTTGGTGTTTTTTTACTACAAATTTAACAGCATTTAATACTGGAATTACTAGTACCCATTTATGAGAAGAAATCATGTCTCTGATACCTCCTTCGGTTTATCAGAAAACATAAATATTGTTATGTCTTGAAGACAGCTTTGGACTTTGGCCACTCTAAAAAGATTTATTACTGTAGATGCTACCACTCAAAAAATTATCATGAGTTGGTTGCATAAACACTGAAAATCTAAAATTGTGAAACATGCCATACAGCAAATCTAAATAAAGAGAAATTAGAATGAAAAGAATGACCAGAGATGGAACCCCTGATGATTCTGAATTATTGTATGTAGTTGGTCATGTAAACATTTGTGATACTAGTGTGTGAACCCACAATGGAAAGATGGGTTCCCATTACTTGATCTTTGATTTCACAGGTATATTACACTCACAGAGGAAACGCAAAACCAAGAAACTAGACCTATTCTCTAGAGGAAGGTGTTTTCTAATCATGCACTTATTTACTTCTGAAGTTTGGTATTTCAGAAACAACCTCCCACTTCAGTCTACTACTTGCCCTCTCCATTTGTCTTCAATCTTCAGCCTCATCATGTCCAGTCCACCATTTCTCCTTTACCTTCTGGGCTGTCTGTGTTCAGATCTTAACCTCACTTTAACTTTTCTTTCCTAACACAATTCATTCAGTAAACATTCTCAACCAATCCTAATTGCATTCTCAACACTTCAACCATTTTCAGCCCATGCCAGACCCTCTGTATTGGGTTTTCTGTGGCCAGGTTTTGGTAGCAGTGGGGGAGCTCTAGGGGAGGTTTCTTTGAGAAGCTGCCGGAAGCTTCCCCCATGTCCAGCAGAGCCAATGCCAGATGGCTCCAGGCCGGAATCACTGCTGGCCAAGGCCAGATCAGTCAGGAATTATAGTAATGCTTCTGTGATAACATATTAAAAAAGGAATTAAAAAAGGTAGGGGTAGATGAAGATGGCAGCCAGAGAAGAGCAGAGTGAGAACATGTGAACAACAATGCAGACACCAAAGTCAGTAGAGAAGGAGGGACAGGAGATGCTCCAGGTGCTGGAGCTGAGGTTCCCCTGCAGTCCATGGTGAATACCATGGTGGAGCAGATGTGCCCTGCAGCCCAGGGAGGACCACAGGGGTGCAAAGATCCACCTGCAGCACATGGAGGAGCTCACACTGGAGTAGGTGGATGCTGGAAGGAGGCTGTGACACCATGGGAGGCCCATGTCGGAGCAGAGTCCTGGCAGGGACCTGCTGACCTGTGGGGAGAGGAACCCATGCTGTAGCAGAATTTTTCCTGGTAGGACTTGTGGCCTGTGGGGGACCCATTGTGGGCCAGCCTGTGCCTGAAAACTGCACCCTGTGGAGAAGTGACCCATGTGGCAGAAACTGTTGCCTATAGGATGGACTCACGCTGGGGAAGTTTGTCAAGGACTGTCTCCCATGGGAAGCAGTGGAAGGACTCCTCTCCCTGAGCAGCAGCAGAAACAACATCTGACCATATTTCCCCATTTCCCTGAACCCTAACCCTTCCCCATTTCCCCGAACTGCTGGTGGGGAGGAGGTAGAACTTGAAAGGAGGGGGTGGGGGAAAGGTGTCTTTAAGATTTATTGTACTTCTCATTCGTAAGCTCTGATCTTCTTAGTTATAATTCAATTAATGTCCCCACTTGGAGTCTGTTTTGCCCATGACAGTGATCAGTGAGGAATCTCTTATGGTCCCTATCTCAACTTATGAAATCCTTTGTTATATTTTCTCTCCCCTGCCCATTTGCATGGGAGAGTGAGAGAGTGGCTTTAGTGGGTCCCTGGCATCCATCCAGGGTCAAACCACTACATGCTCATATAGTTCATCTTCTCCTATTCCTTGACTTCTGGTGCAGGGCACACATGCAAAATTTTCTCTCCAAGTTCATTCCCCTGGACCCTGAAAAGTCCCTAGATTTTCTGGTAACTTGTTCAGTCAGTCACAATTTTCCCTCTTTACCTGAGCTGTTCTTTTCATCTGATCTCAGCTATTTCTTACCCAAGTCAAACCATTATTTTTCTCACTGACTTTCATTCTCAGATTCTGCTTTTCTCCTGTAGGTCCAACTCTCAGTCATATTCTCTCTCTTCCATTCCTCTCATGGTCATCAGGTCATAACCCACAAATCCTTTCATACAAGCATTTGTCCTGTGTTTATGGGACCTTTTGTTCTCAGTTGCAATACCCAGACAGCTCTGTTGGAGAGCAACTTGTATCAGAAATGAAGAAAGTCATGCTTCATTTTTGCATTCTTTAACTGATGCACATGGCACTGTTATAGTCCCAAGCACACTTGCATGAAACCTTCAGAGATTTTTATCAGTGAGGGCAGTTTCTGCAGAACTTAATTCAGATTAACTAACAAGCAAAAAAAAAATCCAGCTTCTACTTTGGCTGAAGATGAAAATTATAACAAGAGACGGAAGCACACCGTGAAAGAATTCCAGCATAGTTATCTTTGTTTTAAATACAAAACACTCACTTATACGTGGTGCATTAGATAGCAATGAGAGTCACTTAGAAGTTTTCAAAAGTTAGCAGAAGAGAGTGAGATTGTGAAAATTTTAGATTACAACTTGATAGCTGTTTGAAAGCCATGTTATTCTAATCATCATTAATAATGATCACTGTTGGCATCACTGAAAGTGCACACCATTACCAGAATAATGCCTACCTCTCATAGATGGTTTTTAAAGTCAGCTGATCTGGAACACCTTCAGTCTCTTCAAGATGCAGGATGAGCCATGATGTTCTATATGGCCACTGTTCTGTGAGATTGATCCAGCTAGCCAGTCTATCCCAATTGAATGTGATCTGATTAGCTCTCAATAAACGACCTAATAAAAGAGGGAAGGAGGGAAGAAAACACAGGGGATTTTTTTCCCTTTTGAAAGATACCTTTTTTTTTCCTCTCAAAATAACAGCTATGTAAGTCTTTTAATCTGATCTATGAACTTTTTGGTATTATATTTTTAAATCAGTAAACAAGCCACATCTAAAAACACCATTTTACAACCAAATAAAAATTCTTGCCAGACTCCCCAAAACTGTCAACATCACCCCCAGGCTAAACAGTAACTACTATTATCCTGTTACAGGTGAATCTTAACTTACTTCAATGGAACTCGATAAAGAGTTTCATATTAAACATAGAAAATCACGCTAATACTGTGATGGATTTTCTGTGCACTGGCATATGAAGTGGGGTCAAAATAACTTAAGCATACAACTGCCAACTTCAATAGCCAACAGAGTAAAATTCAAAGCTATAAACAGAAGGCTTGTTTTAAGTTAGTAAGGCAAGGTATAAATTACAAATAAAGTTATTTAAAAAAAAACAGAACAGAAAAAGTTAATGCTACAGTTTATACATTGGAAGCTTTAGCAAACTTTCTAGAACTGCTTTATTTATACTGGTAATGACATGTACCTTACAGCTTGAAGGTTCTGCTCATGAAGCTATTCATGAAATCATCATGTATAATCACAGATTATACTACACTAAAGAAGTTCTTGAAAGGGTTTTTTTTAGTTTAACTTTACAACTAACAGTTTGTGATTTGGTTATACTTTCATATCTGCACTATAATTTGCCAAAACAAGACGTTTCATGCTACAAATTGCAATGACAAAGCTAAGAGACTGCACACTTATTTAATAGATTAGCTCAGAATTTTAGGTCTGTTGCAGATTTATGCTCTTAGCTACTGTGAAAAGTAACTCAATTTGTTTGTTCCAAACCAGTTAGCTGTAGGGCTACTCAGTGTCATTTAGTGTCTGTAACAGAAAAGAGAGTAAATAATCATTCCCCATTCACTTACTACATGAAACATGATTTTATTAGACCTCCATAAATCCAGTTTCTAAATGTCAGAGACACCAACACTTTGATTGTGTTTTGTTGAAGAAAAACAGCTCAGAAAACACTTCTATCAGCCCCCACAATCATTTAGGGAAAAAGCCTCCAGCTATCCATAGCAAAAATGTACAGGATACATACCTGGTTTTCCCTCACAGCTTACCTTTTCAGATATCATCACTACAAGCTTTGTTCACACTATAGTGTTATGAAATTGAAAAATACATTTTTCTTACCCTACTTCAAAATTAGAAAATACAAAGCTTTCTAAAAATGTAGATTAGAATATTTTTCCTCCCAGATGAAGTCAATGAAAGAGCAAATATTATGTAAGTTTTTCATAGACATACAATGACCTAGAATTTTTTTTTGCACTCTAGAATTTGCTTCAGGAGGATCTTCAAAATCAACAGATGGACTGACTTGTTAGATTTAGTTTACACTTTAGAAAGTCTGAGTGTAACTACAAGCAGCCAAAACCCAACACTCTTCACTGTACACAATCATGTTACCCTTACCTGTCACTGAAACAATGTTCAACAACCTTCTCATGGTCTGAGGGCTGATATCACTGAACCAATCCTCTGTAACTAGCAGCTTGGTCAAATCAAAAGACATTTGGCGGGTAATGGTGCGCTGCATCTGTCGTCTTCGGTAAGTATCCTGATAACAATACAAAAGACAAGAAATACTGGTTAGTATAAAAAAGTTTTATGTATTTAAAATACCTTAATTTTACTTGATTATAAAGTTAGAGCCTTTGTATCTGTGAGGCTGATGTGAAATATCAAACATATTTACCAGAACTTAATTCTGACTTAACTGTCTAACAGCTGAACATGATTTCCACAGAAGCCAAGAAGTGGTAAGAGTTACACGTTTTATTTCCCCATTAATTCTGAGAGGGCAAAACAGAGTGACACAGTGAAACATTTTGTAAAAAGGTTATTAATCTCAGCATTGCCATAATCTTTTCCTACTGTCTCTCTAAACTAAGTACATTTTAAAATTAAAGTGATCATCAGGTTCCTCTGCTCCAAACCTATGACAGCTCAAAAACGTCAGAATTGTCAGATTGTGTACTTTTCATAACCTCCTAGATACTTTTTATTCAATTACTGTCTGATTTTATACAAAGATGGGAAAATAGAACAGAAAGCAGGAAAAAAACTGTGGTGGACATGTTGCAGCACAAATCTAGTACTTAATACATGAAATTCCACAATTACTGTCCCTTGTTGCAAAATCCTGCAATAAAGTGATACCAGGCATACATAAAAAATATCCAAAATATACATACACACATAGATCATAGCTAGTACCAGATTTGCTGTATCATCTCAGCATTCACAGAGAGCTGAATTTAGTTTTTTGTGTAAAGGAATACTTTGGTGAGCAAGCAAACTTCATCTTTGACAGAGTATCAGTCTACTGATTTAAGAATGTACTTTTCCT
>VYZS01010988.1:17194-30930 GCA_013400695.1 Neodrepanis coruscans | reverse complement strand
GGCCAGAAACTGAAGACTTTGTTTTCCTGTAAGAAAAACTGTACCTTTATTTTTTATTTGTCACAATAATGGTGGGTAAAAAAAGGAAGGTGGCCTGGACAGAAGTGTTTAGAAATGAAGTATTATAATGGATGTCTGTCCCCTGTTTCATAGAATAAAAGGTAGTGAATTGCATTCATGTTGGGTGTGTGCGCTTCCACTGTTTGTCGAGTTTGAGTTTAAATTGGACTGTAGTAATTATCAACCTTGACTGTATGTCATGAGTAAAAAAATCCTCACATGGAAACTTTTGCACTTCACTTTAGGCAAAATAATTCAAGCTACATCACATATGAGTTATCTCAATGGTCAATTCTTCCCCTTGTTTCCTCACATCTCTAATCTGCATTTGTCCAAAGAACTGTCTGGCCTGAAAACCTTTGTCTTATGTGTAATTTGTGAATTCTGATCAAGTCAGCTCTCTCTTTGCTAAGCTAGATGCTTACAATAGTGAAGTTATTACTAGTGCTCTGCTGTTTATGATGAAATGACATTTCATTGTACTTGAAATGCCAGAATAAAAAGTATTTTCAAAGAAATAAACAATAGACACCCCCAAGGCCCCTCTATTTCAAATTCTACAGCAATCACTACAATTGGACTTGGACATTTAATGCTGCAGTTTCTTTTAATTGCCTGGGTTGTGTTAAGTATTGTATATATAGGGAAGTTTTTCTCGGGTGCAGTGATGAATAAACCCAGCTTTTTCAGGACGGGAATTTGGCCTGCTGTTGATTGTATATTTGTGGAATTGAGTGTTGTCCTTAAAAGCAGTGGTTCTTGACTGGTAGCAGGCATACAGTTCTTTTGCATTCAGCCTTCCAGGGGAGGCTGTTCCTCCTCCCTGCTTAAGATAGCAGAGGAGATGGGTGGAGTTTTGCTCTAGGTCTTTGCAGAAAACCAGCTAGGTATTTCTGATTTAGTTTTTACTTCTTTCCTGCTAAGTCAAAGATGTCTCTTTTTATGAGCTGAATTACAAGTTTGCGTTGACATGAAAAGAAAGCACTAACTGAAGTCAGGCATTAGGCATTCACATTTACAGAGGTCTGCATGTATTTTATGTTCAGCATTGTGCGATGTCTTGTACACTTGCTTTTAGCCAGGAAGGAAAAGTGCTGTAGAGATGACATAAAAATGCCAGTAATAACCAAATAAAAAGAAAAATAATCCAAAAGAGAACAGGCTGAAAAAGTCTTAGCTTTAAAGCAGCCTTGCTTCTTTACATGCTTTTCTGTTGGCTTAAAGTAATTTGTCTTTAACTGATGCATATTCTTCTCAACATATAGCTCAGTTAAGGAGCTGACACTCAATGGCAAGCCACAAGAAGGCTGAAAAGGCAGTATCATGAATAGTGAACTCTCTCTTGGTTTCCTTGACACCTGCATAGTGCATACTGCCAACTATGATAAATGGAGCAGAAATATAGACACTTACTAAAAAGATGGAGCAGAAGTTAAAGGCTGGACCAAGAGACATAGAAAGATGTATGCTTGATCTCACTTGGAAAGAGAAACAAATGGGTAGGGGAGCAAGTGAAGTTGAATGACATCTTGAAGACAGGAAAGGACTGAGGCTGAAGTGGCAGAAGGCCAGCAAGAAGAGCAGATGGGAGGTGGGACAAGTTTATTACCAAAGAGGCCATTGGATGATAACAGTGCACATACTGCTAGAGAAACAGATGAGGTGAGCTGATCATTTTTCTGAATTCTGTCTGAACATATCTCCTATTCAGATTCCTCATTTCTTGAACTTGGTATACTTTTTGGGAAACTTCCCTGGCAGATGGAAGAAAACTGTGCCATGTGATGCTTAGAAAAGCAATCATCAGAAAGACAGCAGAGTGGGACGGGGGAGTTGAGCTGTGTTCCAGGATATTTGAAGTTGTGTTCCAGAATATTTTTGTAAATGGGAAATATTGTGTTTGTAATTCTAAACTGTTGCCCCTGGAAGAGCTAAGTAACATTAGAGAAGTGTATTTTGATAAAGCTGAATTGGCCAGAACAGTTCTTCACTTGGAATTGGAAAAAATGTGCCATGATGTTTAGCTTGATAGTGGCCACTATTGTCTTACAAATCCTGTGTAAGTTGACAGATGAGCAAGTCTGACCTGATGCTGGGAAAAAAACCAACAAACCAGCTGACCTTGCAAATGCCCCAAAGAGCAGAAGAAATGATGTTTTGGCTGCAGGGCTCATTAATTAGTTGAATTTCTCATCTAATCCTTCTGGGTCAGCTGTGTTGCTTAGTCTACTCCAGAAGGGACAGGCTTGTAGAAACCGTCATGACAGGTATCTTCAAGATGCAATACACAGGCATAAACTATGTATCCACTCGGCAAGGTGTATTTTGCAACTTCTGCTCTTGCATATTAATGAGGGGGCAGAGGTAAGGGTTATTTTCATTTGGACAGTTACAGTAAACCTTTTAGATGATTTGATTTGAGATTAAAACAAACCTTGGACCAATATCTGTGGAAAAATGTTCTCCTTGATTTCTTTTCTTATTAACTCTTCAGCTGCCACATCTCTCTTCCATCTGTTCTAATTGTTGTTTTAATAAATCAACAGAAAAAAGTGTAGTACTATGATACCTCATAATATCTCTAACACTAGTCTAGAAAAATGTTTTAAAATATTGACATGACAGTAGCAGTTGTTTAATTTTGTTCTATGTTCTATTTTTATCATAGCAAGTTTAAGGACTAAATTTTGCTCTGCACTGCACCGTATGTACACAACTTGTGTAAAATTTGCTCACATGCCTGCACAGGTGAAGGTAAAAGTGATCTGTCACCCTGACAGCATTTGAGGGATCTAAAATGCTTTAGGAGGTGTGATACCAGAACAATGCTAGTTTCATACCACCTTGGCAATAAAGCCATTCTCTGTGCTAAGGATAATAAAAGTTGACTGTTCTCTTACTAGCACTTGAAGAGGCAGAATCTACTCCAGCCTCTTGCTCCAACTCATGCAAAGGCAATAATGATAAAAGGTTTTGACACATTACTATTAGTAAAATTTAAAACAATGGGCTGCAATGGGTTTCCTTTGAATTCAAGTAAGTGCTCTGTATTCCTCACTGTCTCTGAGCTTAACTGCCTTGTTTTTTGGCAATAATAATATAATTTTATGTTAACATGATGATATTCATGCCTGTAAATCTTCAAAACTGTCTAAGTGAGAAAAAGATAAGAGAACCACTAGTCACTGCAACCACCTCTGGGGAGAAATTCGGCATTTATTTAACAACAAAAAACTTTACCTGGAAGTTCAGGACAATTAAAGTATAAGCTAGCAATTTAAAATTCAGTATGCTGTGGGAAAGGTACATTGTGCTTTAGGATATACTAATTGGGACAAAAAGATAGACACTCTCCCACCTCTCCATTCTTGCTACGCCACATTACTTCAGTGTATACAAATAGACATGTGGATAACCCCCTTTACAACGGAGTTCTCAGTGAGTGCACAGGCCTATTTTGTTACCCTGAGCATTTAAGAGCAAGGGAGAGGGCCAAGAAGACAGATACAATGTGTACATATCTATATCTTTATCTATCTCATGGAAAGCCAGACTAGAGCCAAACTGTCTACAGATCTGTGTCACTGTAATTTTTTCCTTGCTGTTTAAAGCCCTAGCCTGTATTATAGCTGGCTTAAGTCCTGTCATAACACAAGTTTGATCTGGAGGTTTCAGCTTGTACAGGTTTTTTCGTGTCATTTCTAACTTTAAATGAGACGATATTAATTTTGAAGGAATTAGCCGGAAATTTCCTCATGCTGCAATGAAATGGCATGAGTTAGCCAGCCTACCTGCTAAAGGTTTTCTAATGAAAACTACAGTGATATGAAATTTCCCCGATAAAAGGATCTATAGATTTCATCTGCTGTATTAAATACCAGCCTAAAAGAGACGGCGGGAATCACAAATGGTTGACTAGATATTATCTACTTTTACATTCCAGGGACACTCCTCTACGATCCAAACAAAGCCTGAAAATCTGAAGGGTTGGGACTATATTCTTCCTCAAGGCTGGCAAGCTCCTTAAAAGTGTCGATCTCTTTTTCTTGTATGTTATTGTTATTCTCTCAACCGGCTCTTTTTCGGACGCCGTGCGAGGGTGTCAGGCTGTGCCGTGGCCAGGTGTTTGTGTGACCGCCATCCCCCCAGGGCTGGGGCGGGCGGGGGGGACACCGGGAGGTGTTGAGTGCTGAATGTTAAGCTCGTTCCTTTGTATGGCTTAGAAATCTCTGTTGTCCGGAATTGTACAGATAAGGCAGACCCATTTGCTTCATTGTCAGGCAATGTAGCTGAATAGAAATGCAAATGTGACATAAGGGGCTGCGCTGGGGAGGCGTTTACTGTTACCTCCTATAACAGTGCTTCTGGCTGTTGGAAAATTCCTGCAGAATCCAAGGGAGGGTGTGTGTGTGTATTTTTTTTTTTTTTAGTCTTTTTTAATAATTAGCTACAGGTTTTAGGTAAGATTCTCCCAAAGAAAATGTCTCTCTCTTATAGATGCTTTTATTTTTATGCAGTGGAACGGCTCGGTTTTAACTCCCTTATCAAGAGCTGCATGCACTGCCCAGACTAAATTGGGAGCATCTCCACACTGTTTGACAAATAGATTTTTTGTAAACTGATTTAGCCTTTTCATTGTTTGCATTTCATTATATAGCAGACTTCATGTCACAAAATCGGTATTCATTCAAAATAGAGAATTCAGAGATAGGACTGTAGCCAGATAAAAAAATATTGCACAGCTCAGGTCTATTAACCATAGAATAATAGCAAGTCAGTGATCCAAGGGGTAGTTCTTCTGCAGGGAAGGGCTAACATAACTGAGGTCAGGAGTCAGACCTCAGGACTTCAAATGTGGCTGTCACCAGATTTACAAGTAAATCTACTGGGAAAACAGGGAAAGTGAAGGGACCTTGCAGGATAAGAGAGAGAAAGGCAGCCCAGCTCTTTCATCTTAAATCTCAGGCTTCTCAGTGGATGAAGAATAAAAGTCTGATTTGCTTAAGTGCTTCACTTTATTCAAAAAACTCCGAATTGCATCTTCCAAAGCATGATTCAAGGATCAAACTCAATTAGGTTTAGAGAAATTATTTACAAAAATAACATTAAAAGAGAACTGATTCTTGGTTTTCTGCCAAATTCATTATTGAATAAAAGACCGTTAGCATTCTGAAAACATGTGTACCAAATGGAAACAGTGGTAAAGGATACAGATACGGCCTTTAATAAAGCTGGAGAAGTTTGTGTTAATGCCTTAGGAGCAGATAATCTGAAGCTGGGGTAAACGGGTCAGTAAGAAGACCGAGTTGCAACTTTTCCTTTTGATATTTTATTTCTAAAAGCCTTTCCAATTTTTTTAAGCCTATTGTTTCCTTGACAATATTAGAGAAATATTGTCATATTGAGATATTCTTATCTGTCCCTTAACAGTCACACTGTAATGATTGCATGCAGAAATAGCTTCAGATTTTCTTATTGTAACAGCTCCCTAGTATCATCCTCATGCTTATGAACTTAGATGCTTTGGACATAGTCTTGGATGGGTTCAAGGCAGGTAACAGCAAGGGTGTTCCCTGGGAAATCAGTATTTCATTGGGTAGTATTGCTTGAACTCATGCTCAGGTAAGTTGTAACCATATTATTCTGGGTTACCTGGTCAGTAAAGATACTGTATTATGGTGCTAGTATAAAATCTTTTTCCTAGATACCAAAAAATGGATGTACTTTCAGGTATTAGGCAATCAGGAACCTGTTATACAATGTTAAAGCATTGTAGGTAGTGAGGAATCCGTTTTGCAGATTTGGTGGAGATGCTGCTTGAGTTAGCGTGCATTTGTTTTAGAAAGGAATGTAAAATCTGGCTCTCTGGTGAGTAGGGCATGTAACATACTGTAACTTACAGTGCTCTCAAATCAGCTCACCTGAAAGCTTTGTAAGCAGAGAAGTGGGGACTTTGGAGCAGCAAAATTAATTTGGTGGATTCCAATTAGAATGGCTAATTAAGGTGGTTTCTAACTAGAATGAAAGGTGGAGACATTCACTTTTGTAGACGTTTGGTTCAGCTCACTTTTTGCCATTTATTTTCTGTGTATAAAAATATGGAGATAACCAATAGCCTGTAATATAATACATTTATGTGTGGTTTGTAGGTACAGACACACGCACACACATCTACAGTAATTGAACCAAATTGTTTGTGATACAAGTGTCAGAAGTGCAGTAAGTCTAAAGGCTGTACTTTCTGGATCAATTCACACCTTGAGTGAGTGCTTTAGCAGGGAAATATTGACTGGATCTGCTTAAAAGTCATACTACTATTTTATTGCTTTATTCAGCATACTTGAATCAAATAATTATAATGTTACTTTTTCTTTTTTATCTGTGAAAGACAGAAACTTTATTTCAGGCAAGGTACACTCAGTTTCTGGAAATGTAACACCTGAAATGGAGGCAGAGCTGGTGGAAGGAAAAAACCCCACCTAATATGAAAACTTAAATTTGCATGCTTCTTAAGAAAGAAATTAAAATAGAAATTCAAATTTGCAAGTAAATGAATTAGACTGAAATAGCATATGCATAATGTTTACACCTTAACCATTACGCATGGAGCCAAATCTATTGATTTGAGATAGAAGAACTGAATAGGGCTAACTGTCTGGTCAATAGGAGTGAAGCTGCTATAGTTGATAATAGAAGGCTTCAGCTGCAGAAAGATGTAGTTATGATTTTATGTTATCATTTGATCCTATTTACCAGTACAGACAGAAAAAATGTTTTAATTGTAACAATGCAACACAGGTATTTTTGTTCATGTCTGCTTCTTATGTATTGTATTAATGATGTTAATTTGATTCCATTAAATATTAAGAGTACAAGTCTACTAGAGATAGGAGGATTGTTGCACTTGCTTTGGTGTATATTGACATACTCTTCATGGGTATTCTAAACCTTCTACTCACCACTAAGGGGAAATGAATATAGCAGTGGTGAACAGCATCTCAGTGCACCCTCATCTGTAAAGGCTTCCTTTAAGACCATAGGGTCTTTGACTTTCAGGGGGATGGAGCTGAAGGATCTGGGAAAAGAGCAATTGGTGGTGAGTTCCACTTTTCTTTCCAACTGCTAGAACCATACAGTTACCATCTGGGAGCTGTATATTCAAGAAAACCTTTAAGTCTCTTCATATTAATGATTGGAGAAAAGTACAAGAGGTTCTTAATGTCTTCTGTGCACAAGAAATGTGTGCCCAAGAAAGCATTTGACCTGGCGTCTAATTATGCCTTAAACACAGTTTACATTATTAAGGGCTCAGTCAGTCAGCTGATAGAGACATTTAAAAGAAGGCATGTATACAGAAAGAAAAATTAGAAATCTGTTACTTCAGGGACAGATTTCATGAGCCTTCATGGAAGTGTCTGCCTGTTTTAGGTCTGGATGTCTAGAGATAAGGGTAGCTGATACCTTTTGGTGCAGAAGAACTTATTTACACTTGAGCATTTGAACTCAGCCTTTGTTACTGGTTTCTTCCAACTGTTTCAGAGCTGTTAATTTCTCAGGGTGAAAGCTCTGATTCACCAGCACTGTCAGGTTACCCTAATCTGAGGATATTTCGCTAGTCTCATTTTTCTCCAGTATTAATTCTGTGCCAAATTCTTGCTTCCCAAGTCAGTGAAATAGTAGAAGATAGAGAATCTTACCTTGATCTTGGAGAGAACAGTTATATACTTCTATATTGTCTTTAATTCTTCCTTAATTGTTATGGATAAGAGGACACCCATGTGGGAAGTCCCTTTTTTCAGTAATTTTTTTTCAATACTTAAAATAGATGCTTTCCAGATGTCAGTATTTATTGTAGCTTAACTGTGACTGTTTAATTTAGTGTTCCTTGCACCTTTAAAAAGTGCAAACCCTTTAATCTGTTGTTTTAAAAAGCATGCATTAGATGTCAGACAACATAAAGACAGCATGTAGAGATAACCCTGATGTAAGTGATGGTTCCAGTCATCTAGTGTATGGATAAAAGATTTCCAGGGCTATGCTACTTGGCAGTTCAACATGATCTGGCTGTTTGTTAATCAGAGAACATGAGAAGAACAAAAGAGGGAGAACAAAAATGTTGAAAAAAGTGTTGTATAGCTAGAAGATGTACAGTGGGACAAGTAACACAGGGATAGGATTGGATAAAGCAGAGTCATGGAAACAATGAGCCATAAGAGGGCAAAATTTGTTTCACTTTGTTTTCATGTGACTTGAGTTTGTTGGTAAAGGGGATAACATTTTGTATTCAGGCAGAGAGCATGTTCTGTAAATCTCTTCAGTTACCCATTCCCTGGGTGTCGCAATAGATTAAGTCGCTGTGTGATGATATGACACCGCCATCACTCGTCTTCCTGGGATATTGCTGGAGGCAACAACAAACCTGTGTCTTTGGCACATGTGAAGGAATTCAGTGCTTGAGGGGTTAAATTACACAGGCTCCCCTGTGGATCAGCTTATGCTTGGACAGTAATAATAGCAATAACATTAATAATAAAAATGCCAGAGCAAAGGGAGTGGAGGGGGAGCAGGGGGAGAAAAAGGAAGAAGAGTGATGGAAGATGGGCTGGGATGGTCGGGGGTGGAAGGAAGGCAGACTAGAGAATGTGTTTTGTACAGCAGGTGTACCAGCTCCACATCACATGTCATAGAGCCTCTGCAACATGGACATGCACAAATAGACGTTACAAAAGCTTTGAGGATGGTTGGTGGCTCTCTGCGTGTCTGTGCTCTCGCTTCAAGCCATGATATCCTAAGGCAGTGTAACAAGCAATTCATGTCAGCTTACTGTAAAGATTATCGATGTTTTCACTGGGAAAATATTTACACTCCATCTTCTTTTATTTTTAGAACTTTGAGCTTGCAGTCAGGTAGAAGGGCTGGTGGGGGAGTGGGAAGAGAACTACTGATGAACACGTCTCAATTAGATGGAGATAAACCCCTGATCTTGCTTAGGAATAGCTGCTGATGCTAAGTTTTCTTCTTTCCCTTCTGGTTTAGTGGGATATAACATTTCACTGCAGTATAGGTGACAGAATGGGATGTCAACTGGAATGTTTTGGTTCTAACAGAAAGCATGAATGCATTTTAGATAAGGTAATTTTACATAGGTGAGGCCTCATAAAAACCTGAAAACCCTCAAAAGGTAATATAAGTGCAGAATAAAATGGATTTTTAAAAAAATTTCTGTGTAGAAAAGCCATCACAGTAAGGGACAGCAATTTATTGCTTAGCTGAAAAAAACCCAAACAAAAAGAAAAATCTGAATTTGTTCTCTTTCAGATTTGTTGTTTATCATAATAATCCTTCTAGTGAAAAGGGCTAATTTACTCTTTCTATAGGAATATTTTAAGTGTGATTATCATAATATCACAGCTGTTGAAAAGGTCTAAAATAGGACACTGACCTTGAATGTGTTCCTGCATTTAAGTATGTGGTGCTTAACATTCAGGAAACAATATAACTGCAACTCATTTATTAATGTATAATCTCAAAATGTTAACTCTTGCTCTGTAAATACATGCCACAAGGATTGTAGAAATCTTGCAGTATCCCATGAAGTACATGTGGTATTTTATCAGTGTAAATATGTATAAGATTTTCAAGATTTCTGCTGGGAATACTCCATAACTAAAGTAAGTTTTCCCTTTGGTACTGCACTAGTTTATGATTTAATTTTTACTGACATTCCACCAGTCATATTATTAGCTTCACAAAATGAAAGTGAAATAATCCTGTATTAATTAAACAGAGCAACTGAATTCCCTCAGTCATCTTATCCTTGGCTGTCTGAGACAGTAATGCACTTCAGTTTCTCTAAAGAAACTTACACTAAAAAAAACGAGCTTGGGGTAATAGTGAGATATCCATATTGAAGTGTGTGCCTGAATCATCTTTAGAGAGGAGACCTTTTTTGTGGGTGACAGGCAATGTGCATGCGGCTCCCTTTTTCTTTCTGTTTTTTTTAACTCTTTTCGTCAGAGGCTTTGGAAAAGGTGTTTTGTCAAGAGAATAATATTCATTTATAGCAATGTGAACAGTTTCTATTCTGTACCAGTGAATGCAGTCATTTAAATACCCATACCCATGCCCTTGAAAATAAAACAAGGAGAAAATATGAAGTATTTATTTGAGACCAGATAAATTGAATGTAGTTCAGTAACATGGTAAGGCAATTGATGTTATTTCATGGAGACATTTTTTTATATGCTGGAACTGAGTGTAGCAGCAAAAGCTAAAAGCCTAGCTCTGTGTTTGTGAACACACTGTGGGTAAGTTCTAAGGAGCAGAGACTGTGTTGTGTGAGCTTTTCCCCCAAGATCAAAACAAGGAGCAATTAATGCTAAATACAGCAGGTAGCTTTAAAGTAATAACTTGGTGCAGTTTGTCCAACTATGTACAAACAGGTGAGCAGAATTTGGAACTTTAAAAGTGTTAGTTTTTTAACTCATTAGCAGTATATCCAGGGGTGCACCAAATGCCTTCTAGTGAGAAGCACAAAAGACGAGTACACAGTGACAATATTATTCCAGTGTTAATCTCAGTGTAGCATGGGGTGAGGTCACATCTGAGATGGGTTTAATTAGTGATTGTGAATAAAGAGAAAATCTCATATTTGATGACACTTCGGTACTAATTTCACACTTTTAACAACACAGTACTGGACTCTGAATAAGGTTCCATGGTGTGTTGCAGATTTCTATCTCAAGTTAACAGTATATTTGTTCCCAAATAAATTCTCAGCAGCTAGCAGACTTTCATATTCTTGCTCCTTCCTTTCCTGATGGCTTCAGCTTGTTGCTTCTTTTGGTAAATACACCTTTGACACAATGCACTGTGCAGCTTCTGTGAAGTGCCACCGAATCTTACTTCTTCAGTTACCTTGAGGTACTTGTGCTTTAAGAATCTGGCTGTTTCAGTGCCTGGAAATGTCTGTAGTATTTAAATGTGAAGATGCTTAAAGATGTACTGTTTGGCACACAGGAAAAATTACATGCACAGAGAGACATGGAAATGTAGGTGCTGCTCAGTAATGCTCTTTGACTGGTACAGGCACTCTTGACGGTTTTTTTCTTCCCCTCTCTGATTCCATTACCACTGTTTTGTATAGACTCCTTGTGGTAAGATTTTGCACTGTACGTTTGGATAAGTTAGTGCAGATGTGTGTTTGCGTGCGTGTTCTTATTCTGTGTTCCCTGATAAAATTCAGTAAACTGATATCTGGCTTGCCTTCTGCTTTTTTTCCTCTGTACTACTATTTTTATTTATTTCTACACAACAGCTCGAGGAAATTAAGTTATCCTTAGTCTCAGTTTATTTGCTGATGCAATTTCTTTCTTACCTTTCCCCCGCCCTCCCTCTTTCCCAAACTTATAGGTAACTGTGAAACCCAAGTTAAAGTGTGTAGCTGGAATTCCAGGCCCCACTCTGGTGGAGGTGACACTTCCAGTCCCCAGGGGAAGAAGCCTATTGCTTTGTTTATCAACATGCAAAGTACAGCAGAGTATTTCTAGTTCTCCAAGAAGCAGCACTGGCAGGGAAGAGAGATGCTTGCTTGGATGAAAGATGGTTGATAGAAAAGTAGTGATGGTTTACAGGGGGAGAGGAAAAATGTGTAATTTGGGGGTGTAGAGGGTGGGGGAGGACCAGCTAACAAGGTAGTGGAAGCTATGTGAACATGAAAAGGAGGGTTTACAGGAAGACAGATCAGAACAAGAGGAGAGACCATCATGTTTCAACACCCAAATAATCTTAGATAGTGAGCAAAAGTAGAAATGAAGCTAACCTGTGCTTTTTTCAAGTTTCAAAATGGACCAGCTGTCGTTATTCCAGAGAACTTATTATAGAAAAGTGATCGTATCAAATTATACATGTATAGGGATTCATTATGGGTGACTTTTATATAAGGAAACACACACACATCCAAATACTGAAAGCATTTCGGAATTAAAAAGATTGAGAAATAGCCATTTTGAGTATAAATCTATAAACAGACACTAGGAGAAATACTATTTGTATTTTAATGTTTTGCCCATGTGTACATGTAATTCAGTTTGTAAGACTTGAATTTTGAGTTCATATAGTCACACAGATAACTATACATACAGACATCATATTCAAGTTCTGACTTGACTCCAAAATCTATGTTTATCAAATTGTTACTTAAAGAGGATGTTCTAATACAGGATCATGATTTAGTGCCTCTCATTTTAAAATTTGGTAAAAATGGATTTTTTTTGTCCCTGATGTTTCTACTAAGTACTTAAATCTTATTCGACATTTCAGAGCTTTTTAATCCAGAGCTCACAGGTGAATTTACATCTTGATTACACAGTTCACACTTAACAATACAGACAGCATAATGCTACTGGTAATTGAGCTTTTACTACCTGCTTTTATACAGTAGTCGGGGCTGTACTTTTGCTCTGTAAGTTCCAATTCCTAAACTTAAATGTATTTATACCAGGTTTGTAGGAAGCAGGCCCAGTCTTCACATAAGGTTACATACACAGCACTGCAATCTCTCTGCTGTAAACATACTCAAACATGTCTATTGAACCTAAGTATTTTTGAATTTGGTTCTGTTGCTGTATTTATGTGGTAAAATGCTGTGAAACAGATTCAGAGGGGATATTTGTGTTTCCATTTGTGAGTGGTATTACTGCATTCTGAGGGTGTGCAGTGATTTGTTTTGATCGAAAAGACTGCCATTTGCATCATGTTAGGGCTCCAGTCACAAAAGATTTCTTAAGAGTTGAGCTGCATTCTAAGAAATTTTTTTATTGTTTGTTTGGTCATTCGTTTGTTTTTCTGGCCAGAAACAATCTGCATCTGTTTTCACTGGTAGAGGCAGAAACACTTTGAACCTGGAAACTAAGTAAGGTATCTTAGTTGCAGTATCAAGTAAAGGTAGTAGCTTTTTAGAGAAAAAAATGCATCCCTAATTCCTTACTGATTCTTTCAAAATGAGGTCATATGCGTGTGTTTCAGTGCAAACAGTGTCTTTAAATTTGAGTATGGTCATTGTGTTGGACCAAGTTTAATCAGGGACCTTCCATAAGACAGAGAAGAACAACTCTTGACCTGGCTCTAAGCTGGAGCCGGGCTTGGTGATGTTTATGCAGGCACGCCTACAGGACTGTGCGTTTAATGCCCTTTCAGTTCAGCAAAACTTGCTTTACAAAAACCCCAAACCTGCAGAGGTGCAGGCACCCTCCCAGATTTACTAATGCAGAGTTACTACAGCGCAGCCCTTATCTCATTAAAATGAGGCAGGCTGAGTTAGTCCACTCTAATCCCTGCGCACTTACAGAGGAGATGGATCAGTTCTGGAGCTTTTATTTCTCTTTCTTACACCTGAACACACAGATCTAAACATTCACATATCCGCAGAGGGTGTTACGATATAGCTATAACTTGTATAAGAACACACATACCTTTATTCGCTCCCAGTCTCACCCGATGGTAAGGAATGGATTTGAGTGCTCGTTTTGATAGGAATGTCTTCTTTTTTTTTTTTTCTTTTACCAAGTAGAAAAGTAGGCTTTTAAGTATGAAATTATCTATTTATATAATTATATATTTTTATGTTTTTAATGTATACCGTACATACATCATCAAATTCCAGCCCGGCCGCCCCC
>VYZS01010985.1:0-27440 GCA_013400695.1 Neodrepanis coruscans | reverse complement strand
TATCTTGGGTCAGAGAACCTGTTCATTTTTTCCAGTGGTATCAGCTCATCAAAAAAATCTACTACCTTTTCTGGAGATTTTGACACTTGTTTTTACTAGTCAGACTTTTGCTTCTGTGTCTTTTAGCCACCTTGATTCCTTGAGCCTTCTTTGTTCTTGGAAGTGCAGTCTGATCTCTGCTACTGATCTTTGTACTTTTCTTCTCTTCTTCTGACTAAGCTTCATCTATAGCATATAACTGTGTGACTGGAAAGCCAAGGAGAAAACCTGGGATCAAGTGTAAGATTGTAAATCACAGGGCTGTTGCAGTTCAGCTTTGGTGGTGAGGTTTCTCTAGAGCTTTTGGCCCTTCTGAGGTGGCTCAGGGTCAGAGGGGCAGCTGATACAAGGTCTGAAATATATACTTATATATATATGCTATAAGCATGTCAGTGGTTTGTGATGGGAGAACAGTACAACAAGTTGTAACACAAAAGGCAGTTTTCTTCGCTCAGATCTTAACCTCTGCCTTGTCTCCATTGTGTAGACATGGAAGCAATTTCTATTGCAGGCAGCTCTGAAAAATGGACAGTGAGTCTCTTCAGTGTGCTGTGGTTTTGGCGGCCTTTGTTTCTTCTGTTCTGAAGAAGATATTGCAAGAGATTGTTCCAACACGCAGGCATTTTTAAATGTATTTCTGGTGAGATAATTTTGAGTGTACTCAAGAGAATGGCTTGATTCACCCTCCCCAAATCTAGTTAGCTGGTGTCTGAATAATAATTTCCAAGTCAGAGTTGAGATGAAAAAAGTAAGGAGTCATTTGTCTAACAGTGGAAGAGAGAGGGAGAAAAACCTATCATGTCTAGATTGGTTTTTGAGCATCTCTGCCCTTCTGCTGTGTACTCTCATGGATGAGTACACAGGACTTTTCTCTGTAGCACTTCGTCTTCACAATCAAATTGTGGGAGGTTAGGGAAAGGTCCCTCTCGATTTTTCAAGCACTTTTTTTTTTTGCCTTGTTACTTATACTGTTCAGAGTCTTTTCTATCTATATTTTCGTGATTATAGCAGAGGAAAACAGATGAAACTTCAGACCATAGCTCATCCCTTCTGGCACTTTACCAAAGCAGTTGGCCACTTGCTACAGTTGAAGTTGTGCAGAACCACAGTTGGTCTTATTAAGGAGTAGTTTTGGATATTAACTTTAGGATCCATATTTCTGCTAATACTATAAAATACTTTCCATGTAGTTTGGTCTCCTCTTGTGTGTGTGTGTGTGTATTCTTTGTATGTGTTTTACCATGCTAATCACTTTACTTTGAATGTTGAATTTCTCTGTGCTTATAGCAGACAGTCCTGACATCTTCCCCATTCTCTGGGACTGGGATGTAGAGTCTGGTCTCTCTCGTGAACATGTTTTTCCACTCTCCAGAATCAGTTTCATGTCTTCTTCTCATCGTCTTCTTGCTCTCCTTGTTCTTGTCTAGTTCTTAAGCAGATTGTTTTGCTTGTAATGCTTCCAAAGTGACTGCTCATACTGTAGATTCAAGGAAGAGTACCAAGCAGTAAAATGTATAAATAGACAGCTCATTTTGTCACTTCTAATTATAACTGATGACAAAAGAAAGCAAAAGCACTTTTGTCAGGGATCTTGTGTGTGGACTTGCATTTGAATTCAAGCTGAAAATGCAAACTCTTCTTTCTGAGGTTGAGGTCTGATCTTTTGTAGAGATAAAAAGGTACAGTGTAGATGAGATGTTTCTTTGGTTGCAGTTTCATAATGGGCATTAAGTTCATCGTGGAACAGGGTCAGTTTTCCACCTCCCACCTGCATATTCCTGATATGCATTATGGTTTGCATAGTGGCAAAAACCTCTTGAATAACACAAATGTTCAGGATTTGCATCACCTTTCTTTACCTGACAATCAGCCCAGACTGCAAGTATTGGCACAAGGGAGCAGAGCAGATGTGCATGACCAGAAGGGCAGAACTGTCTTTTCCAGCATGAACTGGAGGTGATTTGTGCCTATTGTGAAACTGTGCCCTGACCTCTTTCTAAAGAGTACAGTTCTGTTTTTCACTTGGTGTGTAATCACTTTCCTAGCAAAGAGTTGGAAACAGCTCTGCTGGAGACTAACTCGTAAGGAAAAAAAACCAACAGGTTTTTCTGGCATGTCCATGTTTGCCCGTTCCTTTTATAATAGCAATGATTTTAGACAGTGTAAATCTCTTATCTCCATCTAAACCATGAGAAGAGAATCCAGGTTTGCCAGGTGGGCTGCTTCTGCCCACTTTATGTGCAGTAAAGAAAGTACTGCTTAACAGTAAATGATTGAGCATTAATGTAACATTGAGAAGTGATTTCCATTAATGCAACTATGAAAATCAAATCCTAAGTTTATCATGTCTTCTGCAACGTACCATGTGCTTGGCCATCCCATTGCAGCATATCTGTCTAGGCTGTTCATAGTGGCTGTCCCAGTGAGCCTGAGAGTACTTCCAGAGGTGTATTTTGGGAATTCTCTCTCAGAAGAAGGAAGGGGAGCTGTTTTGTTCTGCTTAGCTTTGTTGCTTTCCTTTAGAGCTCGACAGAAGCAGAGCACATGCACTGGGTAATAAACGCTGGCCCCTTACAGAACTGCACCAAGTCCTCAATGGAAGGAGCCCAGTAACAAGTGTGTGGTCTCAACAAGAAGTAGCTTTGGAGACAGGTTCCTGGTCCTGTTCCCAGTTCTGTGTTGGCTCATTTGTAAGCCACTTAACCCTTCTGTCTTTATTTCATTTTCTCCCGTCTAAGTGGTATCTGACAGGGATTCTTTGGCTAATAAGACATTTACTATTTCTGAGCTGCTTTTCCAAAAAAAAAGGTAGGGAGATTTACTTAGAGAAGGAAGTGTGGGGGCTTTATATATTTTAAAATAACTCCAAACCAGTGCCTCTTTCATGAACTTTTTGTTGTCTTCATTTTTATCACGTGAGTTTTGTGCACATCAGAATAGGCAAATGGCATATTTCAGAAATGCCATTCTGAAATTCTCAAGTCTTTGGAAAAAGACCAGTCCCAAGGACAGAGCTTCTGTTGCAGTTTGGGGGTTTTTATGTCAGGTAGAGCTCAGTGCATAAATTACTGTCTTGTTTGTCTCTTCCCTCTCCTTCTGTGTTTATAAATGTGTCATGTTTATCATAAACCTTATTCTGTTACACTTGATCAAAATACTGCTTCACGTTGTAAGGTCATAATGAACGTATTGTGTGATTGCGTTTTTAAAAAGTTGGTTTGAGGGTTGTTTTCTGCATCTGATGACTTTGCTTGTAAACAGTACAAGCTTTTGGTCGAAGGGAGGAGCTTTCTCTCTGACCTGATGTTCATATGCCATAAAAATGTGCTTACAAACGGAAAGGAGATGTGCAGAGACTGTCAGCCTTGAATCGGTGGTGTGGGTGGTTCTTGGCAAAGTGTATGAGTCTGAAGCTGGTGAGGAAATTTTTAACCATAGTGTCACAAAGTTGATGTGTTAGCAACAGATGTCATTTTCATAAGCCTCTGCTCTCTTAAGGAGCACAGCACGCGGGCAGTATTCACAGTCTGCATGCGAAACGCACAGTGGTTGATGGCATGAAATCATGTCTTTTAATACACACTGGGCTGCAAGAGCACCTTGGTGTCACATTATGGAGCTTTGGCTTTGGAGCTTAATTAGACCAAGACGACGGAGCTCCGTGTTGTGCATGGAAAGTTTGTTTGAAGAATGTCAATGAATTGCAAGTCAGAGCAGCCATTCTGGTAAAACAATACTTAGCTCTTGCCCCATGTGGTTTTATTTGAGAGCTGAATGCTGATGTGAGTGAAGTGAAATAGGAGAATTCTGTGCTTTCCATCCTTTTTCTTTCGTCTCTCCATGCACGCAAAAAAATAAAATTCAGAGGGGGCCTGAACTCGGCTACACTGGTGGGAAATATTTCAAATTAGTGAGGTAAAATGTGACCACTCTGCTAGTGCACAAAGGCTTCATCTAAATTGAAGTCACTAGGGGATGAGAACCACATAGTGCACCAGGGGCATTTAAGCCCAGCAATCGTTTTTGAAATGTTGAAGAGGGTGGTAGTTGCAGAAAAATGAAGGGGGAGTAACGAAAAAAATTCATATTGGTAGCAGTGCAACTTGAAAAGGGAAGAGGAGTGTGTCTGGCCTTGCTGAGTAGCTGTTACGGTCTGTCGGTGTCTGAGCATCACCAGCATGCCTGAACAAAGAAAGAGCTTGCACTGGTCCCTCAGCTTTTTGGTGAGGTATAGATTTATTGGGATCTGAAAGAGGGAGGGAAAAACCAACAAAAGCACCAAAAGCTGTGACCTTGGATGAGTCAGCATTTCCATTTGACATGATCATTCAGAGATTTTTTGTAACTCATCCAAAAAAAGCCCCCAAAGAAACAAAAAACCAGCAACCTGGGTCTCAGCCTGAAATTCATTTGCTTTGCAGAAACAAGAGGTTTTGAGTTATTCAAGTGCAAATTTTCCTTCCAGAATATTGTATGTAAAGCCTTTTTTTTGCATTTGTTTATCTCCAAAACAGGTTCATTTTTTAAAATGAAAACTTGAGCCTTCGGTCCCTCCTGTGGACAAATAGCCTTACACAAGGTCTTGTTTCATTTTAGAAAAATGAATTGCTGCGCCGGTGGGGTAGTATTTGATTGCTTTAAAAGTTCCTGTCAGTGTTTTATTTTTGGTTTGGTTTTTTTTCTTTGTTTTGTTTTGTTTGTGGACTTGCTGTGCCTTTTGCCCGGCCGTATTTAGTCTGCATACTAAATGTTAGTCTGCCCAAACACTGTGCACTTAGCTTTTTCCTTTTTTTTTTTAATTTTCCTTTCTCCTTTTTCTTTCTTTTTTTTTTTTTTTTTTTTGTTTTGTTTCTTTTGCTTTCACCCAGATGTATTTTAGACCGAGACAGATCTTGCTCTAATGGGCCGGATTTTAGTCCGTGCACTAAATTTTAGTCCGCAGACTAAAAATAATCCGCGGATTATTTACTAAATCGATTCCCTCACTGAGAACTACAGAGACTTTCAACTGCTGTGGAGATGTATGTGCAAGGGCTTCGTGGCTCACAAGTCCCACTGTCTATCCGTCCTCCCACCCCTTCCCACCACGGAGCATCCGCGCAGCCTTGCCTTGGCGTCGGTGCCCCGTGGCACGGAAGTGCTGGTGTGTCCTTTGCCGTGGGCGGCAGCTGCTCGTGTAGTTCTCGGTGGGTGAATTGGGCAGCTTTCCCGGTGGAACTGTGTTGAATGGGAAGAGCTAAAAGACTGCAGAGGGGTTTGCTTTTATTTCTTAGGGCATTATTCCAAAGGGAGACGGGAGGGGACAAATTGAGGGGGGGAAAAATTTTTTTAAGTAATGGGTGCGACGGGTATGAGGGGGAATAAACCCGCACTAGAGAGAAATTCAGTCCATACCCGCACTCCTGAGGTGGTACGTCCAGTTCCTGAAGATTCCTAAAGAGATAACGCCAGCAAACAAAATCCAGTGGCGGGGGAAGTCAATCCAAAATGGAGAATAATCCGCGGCGGCCTGAGGTACTCATAGCACACACAAATTAAAAGTACCCAAATTTAAAGTACAGATCTCAGATTTTTACTTTGTGTTCAGCACAAACTATAAATTGTTAGGGTTTGGGTTTTTTGGAAAAAAAAACCAACAAAACAACAAAAACCCAACCACTCAAAAGTTGACATTGTGTGTCTGGGACAGATTGAAAAGTGGGATGCACCTTTGGAGACGAACTAATCTGGCCACATGGTTCTGTGGACGTTTATATCCAGGACCAAGGACTGAAAATTCTTCATGATGGGAATTTCAATTACCCTTTTAGTTCAAGTTAGAGTTTTGATTTCAATTTTTTTTATTTTTTTAGTAAATGCACTGGCATTGGAACATAAATTTCATACAGAAATGTTTCTATACTATGCCTCACCATTGCACAATCGATTTTTGGCATACACTGTGGTGAAGTTGGACTTGCTGCTATGGAGACTGATGTTTAAAGTTTCTAATTGTATAAACATTTACTATGTCCCCCACACCATGGATTTCTTATAATATTGGCTATATTTTTCCTTGCTGGACTATTCTCTTTTGGATTGACTCCCCCTGTTTGGATTATTTCACTGCATTATCATCTTTAGGACTCGTCAGGAACAGGACATTTCACCTCAGGAGTACGGGTATGTACTTAAACATTTTTTCAAATTACTAGGCCTAGCCTTGGGAAAAAAAAAAAAGGAGAGAAATGCTAGAAGTGGAATATTTGGGTTCAAACCGTATCCTTGAGGCAGCAGCCAGGCAAATGTTTTCATATGAGGTGGTAGAGATGAGATGGGCACAGACTTGTAACTTGCTTCATATGTTAGTCACCACTTGTTGCAGGGGAAGGCCATGTGAGGCCTTCTAATATTTTTATTTCTTTTTTCTCCCCTTCCTGGTTTGAAGAAGTTAGGACAGAATTTGGGAACTACCTACCCCAGATGACTTAATTCCAGATCCAAAGGCAGGCTGAGCATTTCTTAACAGGGTTTAGAAAACATGTTAGGGTTTCAAGGACTTGAAAATGAGGAATTTAAGAGTGGACAAGAAAGTACTTCTTTTACAGATGTCACATCTACGACTGCCTGCCTACTAATTTGCTCAGTCTAAGGGCTCATTGTCTTTACCTTAAGGAATAAAATGGTTTCCTTTTTAAAAGATGTAGAGGGACTGATATGTGAGCTGTTCTGAGGGGAAAAACACAGCTAAGAGTGAAGTACTTAAGTTTCAAGCTGTTGTAAATCAAGCCTGTTAAAATATCACCACGAAGGTGCATGAAGGAGACATTGGTAGTTTTACCTCCTGTTAAATACAAAACAACTTCACTTCTGTGGGTTTACCTCAAGACATACTCATTTGTGCTACTAACTGTGGGGTAGGGGGAGGGGAAACAAGCCACAAGGTTGTCTGGGTTGTTTTTTTTAACTGGAGACAGTCTTAGATTTTGTTGAGGTCAGGCCGTGACTTTGGAGTGATAGTTGTATCCAGTGTGTGCTGTGGCCAGCAACCCGAGCTCTGCAGGCACAAAGCAGCTCCTGCTGCCCCTTCACATGACCCTACACTGATGACACAGTGCTCAGTAGAGGTTCTCTGCCAGCAGTGTTAAGCTAAAGCCTTTCTTTTTGTCCTTATAGGCCTCGTGTGAAAACTTTTTCAGTTTGTTTTGCAATAACCTGGTAGTAGGAGTAAAGTCAGCGCTTCCTGTACCTGTCTCCTTGGCTCCATGAGTCAGGATTCCTTGCCACACAAGTTAGTGCAGCACACACTGCAGCAACCCTGGGTACTCCTGACCCAGCTGGGCACCAACAGGATATAGAATTTCAGTCCCTGCAGACCTTGGCATATGTGTTTGATTCTCACTTAAGGAGAGCATATATGTCTGGTTTAAAACGTACCAAAGGAGTTGCCTGTGCAAGTTCCTCATCTGCCATCAGCTACCATGTCATGCACTGATTTTTATAATTGGTTTTTTTTCTCCTTGGTGCTGTGCGGCCTGAGTTCACCTGCACTGGTGCAAAGGCATTTTGTATTAGCTCAGTATTTACCAAAAATGCTGGCAACAGAACACTTGCACCTACCCTACTCCCTTTTCCCCAGACTGCATATCACCTGCAGAATAGCAAGAGGCAAATGCTTGAGGAGGCCATCCAGGTCATGTACATGATTAACTCCTATTTTCCTTATGATGTAATGAAAAAGGAGGATGGGAGTGTGATTAGCAGTGGGTAGAACCATTCTTAGAGCTTAAAAACAAAGCTGCAGTGAAGAATTCCTTTTTGTAATCACTCGAGGTAAAAATCTCTTAGAGTAAGATAGTTGATTTTCTTGACACAGTTTTCAGCTGTCCTTACAAATACCAAATGTGCAGGAATTATCCCAGTAAATTTACATGGGTGACTCGCCAGAATAAGGTCACAGAAGGAGTAACTTGCAAATTGGAGCTAGACATTTCCTGCAACCCCACCCCTGCTTTCCTTGTTGTTCTCCAGTTGAACAGCAGCCTCCATAGCAACAATCTGACCTGCCTGCCTGCAAAAGTCTGTTAGTAAGACTTGATTCACCAGCCAGAAAAAATCCAACCCAAAACTGTAGCGAGGCTTTGTTATATTTTTACATTCAGTGAATCCTGCTCATTTGAACCCTCCTCCCCACCTTCACTCCACCCCATATGCATGGCTGGTAGCACCTGTGTGTTCATTTTTGAATGAGTTTCCCCTCCATTCTCAAAGTTGTTTTTCTGAGTGCGCTCTCATGAAGTCTCTTGCTGGCATTGCACCTCCACTCTAGTGCAAGACCTTGCAATTAACCCTTTCTCAACCCCAGGGACTGGATTTTTCCCATACTTACTGCAGGACTTGGATTTAGCACAAAACACACAAGTTTGTTCCAGCTTGCTGGGCAGTGAGAGGTTTAATTGCTTTGACTTGCTTCTGGTGTCAGCCGCAGAAATACACCCCAACAACCCGTTTCTCCTTGCTTGTTTTCTTGTCGTTCTCCCAGGTCTTCCGGCCCCGCACTCCGCCAGAAGCGATCGCGCTATGTAGCCGCCTGTTGGAGTACACCCCCACTGCCCGCCTGACTCCCCTGGAGGCCTGTGCCCACTCTTTCTTCGATGAACTACGGGACCCAAACGTCAAGTTACCAAATGGGCGAGATAAACCTGCACTCTTCAATTTCACCACTCAAGGTAGCCCGAGAGCGTTGAAGGATCCCTTCTCTAGGAAGAAGCACTGGGATAAATGTTTGTTGTGGTGCAGATGTTACTCTCTCAAAAGCAAAGTCTCTGAACAAGGCTGACGTTATTAAGCAGTTGCATAACCAGCTGTCCATTTCAAAAAGAGAGGAAAGGGACTTGGAATTACAGGATTTTCAGGGGCCTGGTGCATTCAATTCAAATTTTGTGTTGAAGTACCACGGGTTATTATTATTAGATTGCATCAAGAAGGCTTAGATTTGCAGTTCAGTGTCTGCAGCTTAGCTGATGGCTGTGTGTGAGATACCACCGTCAGGGGACCATGAAGGTTAGGTTATAATTCTGAGATGATCCTGCTTCTTCATACCTGAAAACATCATAGCAAAGTAGTAATGCATATTAGGTTTGACAGGAAGGTTTGTAGTGTTGCTGCCTATTTCAGTTTTGGATGCAAGATAAATACAAGACTTTAGTGTCCAGATTTTATGTGCTGTACAGTTCAGCTGGCATT
The DNA here is from genome assembly GCA_013400695.1 of Neodrepanis coruscans. NCBI lineage: Eukaryota > Metazoa > Chordata > Aves > Passeriformes > Philepittidae > Neodrepanis > Neodrepanis coruscans. The sequence continues at coordinate 18,176 of VYZS01010985.1, read as the reverse complement.
GCATAAACTCAGTCATTTAGAAGCTGTAAAAATGATGGACAACTGATTTTTTTTTTTTATTTGAAGCCAGACTGGTATCAAATTTTAAAACCATTCATGTACTTTTTTTCCACAGAAGTCAGAAATGTAAAACTAATAACCCACAGAATAGTTTTGCCTGCCAAGACAGAGAACGTGAGAAGTATGGCATAAAAATATGCTAGTAATTAATTTTGGAGTACTTTTCCTGTTGTTTTTTTTTTTTTCTAAAGTGAATGGCTGCCAATTCTCACCCTTCAGGCAAGAATGGTTCTGTGAGCATTTTCTGTTGAAAGTCTAAAACACCTTTTGGCTCAGTTAGCATCAATATCATTTTTCAAACTCTTCAGTGCATGCTATGTCCCTCTGCCAAAATGTTGAAGGAGAAGGCTCTATTTCATATGTGGAGCCCTTTTATTTAAAAAAAAAACCAAAACAAAAACAGGGCTTTGTACAAAGGAGAATTTTAAGCTGCCTAGAAATACACTTTTAACTTCTTTCAAGTGGCTGCCTTGCAGAAGGTAAATATATTGAATATACTAAAACATTTCCGAAGCATAAAGACATAAAGTGTTGAAGTAAATAGTTTGTGCTTCCAGGTCATTGTCCTCTGTGCTGATTTTTGCATCTGTTGTTAAAAATTTTGTAGTTATGTTACAGGTCATTCCATGTACTCCTGAGTTGCCTTTTTTTTCCCCTTCTAAGGCCTAAAAGTAGCTAAAATAGTTTTGATCCCAGGATCTTGTTACAGCTTCATCCCTGCTCTTTTTTAAGTGATTGATTAGTTGTTTCGTAACGACGTTAAGATTAGGCCTATTACTAAATGAAAATAAGATTTCTAAAAAGGGTTGGAAAGCTCTACAGTGAGTCTATTTAAAAATCCTTGGGGAAAGCAGCACAGCATGTACCCCTGGCTCCCCTTGGGCAGTGCAGAAGCTGCAGGATAAGCTGCCCTAATGCTTGAGCAGATTGAAAGCTCCTCTGTTGCCATCCTAAGGAGCTGAAGTGCACAGTGACTGCTGCAAATGGCAAGTGAAAACAGTTCCAATGGAGCAATTTCCTTTAGATAAAAAAAAAGCAAATTTCTGTCACCAACAGGTGCCAGTTTTACCATCTGTAAAGGAAAGGCAGGACACAGGCTGGTCATTAACACATTTCCAAATAAGCTCTGTTGCAGGTGACCAACCAAGCTCAAAAAATTAACCAGAGTTGTTTTTAAATACATAAATTACATTGCTTAGCACAGTGATTTTAAGAGCTTTTTAATTAATAAATGTGCAGCAGTGAAGTCTCATGAGGCAGTAGTCCTGACTATGAACTTAACATACACAAGAAGCTTTTGCTCCTCCTGTGATTACTGTGCAGTCCTTGTTCTTCAGTCTTTACCATCCAAGGTCCCATTAAAGGGGCTGGTCCCAAACAGAAATCCCAACTGGAAAATAGATCATATCATTGGAAATTGTATAATGAATCATGTTAAGTCATCTGTTGTAATTGAAAAAGTAATGAAAGACATCCTTTTGTTTTAAATTTTGTTTAAATGTCTGTTTTCAACAGACAATATTAAGTTTTAGAAGCGTTTTATTTGGCTATATCCAGTTGTCTGAAACCCATTTGGTAGTAGGTAGCTGCAGGAAGCTAAAAGGCAAAATTGTTAACAAATAACAACATAAATCTGACCATTAATGCGTTTTCAGAAGGAAATTAAGTGTCACACCAAATCTAATGATGTGGGCACTGATGCTGCTCAGGGGCAGTATAGAAGAAGAGCAGTGAGAGTATATGGAAGATAAAGGTCATGGTCTTTGGCCACCAGCTGTAGCTGTGGGGCTTGTGGGTGCTTATTTTGTCAGAGAGATGAGATCTGATGAAGAGATGTCTTGTCATTCTTAATGGCTTGCTTGTAAATTTCTCTTGATTTAAACAAATGCTGTATGCCAGTTGGGTTTTGAAAAAACTATTTTCAAGGCAAGGAATATCTCCACTGGCCACAGAGCTGCTGTTTAGTGGCTGTTAGACCTGCAAAACAGAAAGCAATTTTTCTCTCAGAAGCTGAATTTTCAAACAATCTGTGAAACAATTGCCATTTCCTAACCTACTTGTAATAATGTCAGTGATTGTGCTGGGTCACAAAAGTTAATGTCCCTCCATTTTGGCTGTTAAAGACCATAAAATTCTTTCTGAGACTCAGCACTGAGGAATGGTTATCATGCTTCTCAATGACAAATGACTTTTTTGCTGAAGTGGGAGGTGGGGAGGGTGTTTTGGGGTTTTTTTTGGTGTTTTTCTTTTCTTTTTTTTAAATTACTAGCTTGTGACTTCTAATATTGATAGATAGGTATATAGATGGATAGACAGACAGATGGATAGAATGGAAGGTTTATTATTGTGACAAAGAAAACATGAAAGAATCATTTTTCCAGGAAATTCTTGGAGTTGATATATCAAGTGTAATTACACTGAAAAAGAGCACTGCACCATTTGCCAACACCAGACATTTTCTTGTGTTTGGGGAATGAAAATGATCTGGTCTTCTAGTAAAACTGGATGTTTTCATTCCTGCTCCTTATTTGAGATGTTAACTGGCTGCAGATGGTGTGATTTGATTAGGAGAAAGCCAGAAGGGTTCTCCCAGCTGATGTGAATGGGGGTTGAGTCTTGTCAGTGAATTGTGATAGCTACTCTGTTCACATCATCATGTTGAAAACTTTCTCTGGGTTGCCTTAGCCATAATAACCTTCTTGCATCAGTATTGGTTATGATTTAACCCAGCTTTGTGTTGCATGTTTGATTTGGATAACCAGGCTACAGTTCAAATACTGTCCAAATACTGTGTGGGAAATCACTGAGAATTCTCAGAAATTCTCAGCATTTCCTGGACTGCAGCTTTCTCCTCAGTATTGCCATGGTCTCATCCTTACAGATGGGATAGGTGCAAAAATATGTTACAACAAAAATTCAGATGAGTATTCAAGAAAGGCTGTTACTAAACTTCCACCAAAGAGTTCAATTTATTTTGGTTATTTCCTGTCTGAATTGACCTACTCCTCATAAGTCAAGTGTCGAGAGATTCAGAGCATGCTGAATTTTAGAAATTTCATATCAGGAGAAATAATGTGGGGCTTGAGAAGATGAGAACAAAGTCAGTCTTCCAGTCTCTGTGGAAGTTCTTTAAGGTGGCTTCAGAGACATGGTTGCACTTGCATTAAACACAGCAAAAAAACTCAGTGTTATTGCCATCACTGGTGCTGCAAAATGAGGTGTTCTGACAACATTAGATGAAGGAGGAGTGAAGGGTGGGGGTTCAAAGTGCCCTTGCAAGGGTGTTATTCTGTTTGATCAACTTATTCTTTGGCTGTAGTAAAGTTGGCAGTTTATAGCTGCATCCTCAAGGCACCGTGCAGCACCAGAAGGTAACAAATGTCATTTGGTTTCATTTTAGCTCTGCTTTTGTTTGGGTCACAGGCCCATATTGTTTCCAGTGAGGAGCAGAAAATAATGCAGGGCAGATAGAAACTTTCAAAAGCACAAGGTAAAGAGTAGATTCCCAGTAATAGATTTGAGAAGTAGATTTGGAAAAAATACTAAAGGGGCAACATTTTCTGGCATGGAACAGCCAATACCCAAGAGAATATTGAAGTATAGGTTTATGACTGGTGTTCCATTTTGACACTTTAGGATTCATGTTTCTTCAGTTTATTATTCAATTTAAAGTAGAGATTTACAAATCTTGCATAAAATTATGAATATACGAATTCTGAATTATTCCCACATGAATTGAGGATTTTGTATTTGTATAAGTGCTGTGAATATTGAAGCTTTCTAGAAGGACCAGCTAGGTCTGCTTACACCTGAACAGAGTATTCCAGGATAGATCGGATGGGGTGCAATGTAGCAACCTGCTTGAATTCACACGTGCCAAAATGCAATCTCAAAATGTGTAATAATAAGAGTCTTGTAAGCAGGTGAGTCTTCTGCATCTTGCCCCCGCAGTGGTAAAGAAACTTAATGTAACAGTTGACTGAGAAAAAAAAATTACCAAGTAGACTGCTTTAGATCCCTTTAGGCCCTAAGTTTAAAGCTAGCATTGAAGAAAAACAGGCTCTTATAAATAAGCCCAAATAATCTGAGGCTGTATCCAAAACCCCCTTACTGAACCCATGGTGTGATTTGGACGGGTATCTTTACAGCCTGTGCTATCTGGAGGTCTTATGTAAAAAGCTGTCTATTTTCATTTCTCCTCCAGATGAACTCCTGGAGCTCCAAAAGTCATCAGTCTCCTTCCATGAGGTGACTGTTCACATCCTTTTCACCGGATGTTGCTTTCTCAGGAGACAGCCAGTCACTCCTGTTTCTGAAACAAACAGGACCTGTCTTGTCTCGGCTCGATCCCACCTTCTGTGAGGCACTGGATTGTCTTGAAAGGGTGCCAGAAGATTGTCATTTGTTGGCAATGTGTTGCCCTTAATCCTCCCACAGTTGTGGCTGTAAGATGCCTCTTTCTTATTCTGATACACATTGAAGCTATATTAGATTTGGAGCCTAAAACACATGACTATTTTTTCCTTGGTTAATGTCTCAGAAGGAATGGTTGCATCATTTTGTTGTTTATTTAAATTGCCCAGCTGACCAATTTGCTTTGCCTTTCCCTGTCCTTTTAAATGATATGTCACCTCTCCTTGGCCTCGTTCAAGGAAACTTGGGAGTGATTGGTCTTGGGTTCCTGGGTCCTTGAGAAAAAATGATGCTTGAATGAGCCAAAGAACTAATTCTTGAAGCTCTTGGGCAACTGTAGCAGTTGCTTGCTTGCTGAAGCAGTGCCCAAAGCAGCACCACTGTTATCAGCCTTCTCCTTGAGACTGATGGCAGGTGGGCTTGTGAAGAAGATAGTCCTTCCAGTGCTCAGAAGGAAACAGCATTATCAGGCCACTGACAAGGAACAGGCTTGGCTGGTTCTTTGCTGACCAAGCCACTATCTTTCTGTAGGAAAAAAAATTCCCTTGCAGCACTATCTGTAGTTATTACAGTCTTGCTCTGGAGAATGCCTTTGCCAAATATCGCTGTGGTTTCCTCTCGCTGGTTGGCGAAGAAGAAAACGTAACGCGACCTTGGGCTGTAAGGGCATGTGTGTCACCTGAGGTTGCTGTTACAGGGGGAAACCCTAGGAGCTGAACCTGCATGTGGGGCACCTTGTGGGTGATGAGCTAACTCTGTTTGTTCCACCTCCCCTCCAGAACTGTCAAGTAACCCATCTCTGGCTTCGATCCTCATCCCTGCTCATGCCCGGAACCAAGCAGCTGCTTCAACCCCTACAAATGCTACAGCGGCCTCAGGTGAGAACGTGCAACTGCCTGACTCCCTCCCCACCCTTGCTCCCCCTGCCCAGGCACCTTCCCTCTGCTGAGGCCCACAAGCTGCCTCAGCCCTCAGAGTGAACAGGGAGGAAGGGTTTGTTTCAGTATCACCTGAACCTCAGTCTTGGTAGGTGGTTGTTGTCATACTAGCGATGGTCACCAACCTAAATCCTAACTCAGGGAATGCAAACTCTGCATTTGACTGCTTAGTTTGTTGGTCCTTCTCACTCAGACTGCCACTATTAAAAAAATCCGTTATCTCACCTGTTTTTAGCAGTCCTTATGGGTTGGTTTGCACTTAACTTCTGAGGTCTCAGCTAGCCTGAAATTAGTGACTTGGAGTGTGAGTTGGTGATGCCTAGGAAGAAGAGAAGTACATGCAGCCTCCATGTAGTGTGGATGGAGAGGATTTTTTTCCCTAAAGGCATTAGCATTTAAAAGTCTATTTAGGGAGTTCAGTCAGCGTGCTCACTGCCTCATCTCAGTCGTTGCAGTTGCTCCTTACTGAGTTTGCTCATGTTGTCTTCAGGCACAAGGCAGATGCTTTTGAGTTTTGGCCAGCACTGAGTGAATTTTTTTGTTTGCCTCTTGCTCTCTCAAGTTTCTGTCAGAAACCTTTTAAAAGCTCACTGTTGGCCTTTGGCCACCCCATATTGTATTCTGTTTCCAGTGAAAGCTTAAAAGCCTGGTGTAATACAAGTTGGGAGACTCCCAAAGAAAATCCCAGGTGTTGCAGGATGTGGCAGAGGTGATTCAGTACACAGCACTTCTCTGAGTCAGCCCTGAGTCAGCACAGCAGCTGGGTGTCTCAGGGCTTGGGCAGCCAAAGGCAGGCTACAAAAGGTGTGTGCTTCCACGTGTGTCCCACATGCACCTCAGCCCCATTTGACAGGAGCTGTGACCCCTTTGGAGGTGCAGGACCTGTACTTAGTGTGGGATAGCTGATAAGGAGAAGGCCTGATTAAAAAACTGTTCTTAAAAAACATGCAGGAAAGCACTTTCTGGTTGTGCTGGGCATTACCTGGTGTCTGATGCACTTGGACCAGCCAGTGCTGTATAGAAAGCATTTTCTTACTCTGGGACAGACAGATGCACCCAGGTTTGAAAGATGAGGCTTCCCTCTGAAATTGTAGCAGCAGTAGATAGAAGATACAGCTTGTAAAATTTTACATACTCTGAATTTAGGAGAAAGCAAAATTGCTGATTTCAAATTCATTATGTTTGTTTCATATATTTGGTGGTATTTTGCAAATAGTTATGTTCTCTGTTTCCCTCTTATGTGCATCTGTTGCCTGAGGGGTGAGAAAAAAGCAGATAAAGTAGTAAAAGTGATTAAAAAACTGCAAGATACAAACATGGAAAATTATTTTAAGCCTTTATGAAAAATATTGTTTCACTTAATGTCCCTTTCATGCCTTTTATGGAGTTCTCTTTGCAAAGGTAAAAGTCTTGAGGAATTAATGGGGTTAAGAAATCTGTTTTCACTCAGACACTTTTCAAGGGTTCATGTGGGGGGAAAATGTATTAGGCTGAGTCTTAAATGTGAAGTATCAAGGAAAACCCCAAAGAAAACAAAGCCTCCACACCCTAAAAAACTCCCATGATATTGATGTCAACATTTTTAAAGCTTCTGTTTGCAAACAGTGCTCTGAATTGGGATAACACCTTCTATTTGTAGTTCAAAACAAAAAATAATATCCTTGCAGCTTGGAAAGAATTGGATTGGAAAGAAGTTGTGATATTAAGTTCAGTACTGGGCAGCTTGCAGCTTTGGGTTTTTGCAGCACAACTGTTGGTTGTTTCTTACTCATACGAGGTTCTCACAGCAGCCGGTGCCAGTGTCATCAAAGTTATAGTCTTTAGGATTAGGTCACTTTAATATGTAGTGCTACACTTAGCAAGAGCTTTTCATAGAAGGTGTCCCTTCTTTTTCCATACCCACTGCACCTCCTAGAGCAATGAATGTCACGTTCTTCAGTAGCTTCATCAGTTCTCCCACCTAACCCAAGGCATCCTGACAGGCAGGAGATCTCTGAAAATGTTTGCTTGTGTGACTAAGCAGTACAGTTTAAGAAATTATGTTTTTGTGTGGTGATGATGCAGCAAAATGTAGCTCTGAAAGCAACAAAGGGAAAAGCAAATCACATGTAACTGTAATTCACTTTGTTAATGTGTAACCTCGTGCCTCTGTCTAGTAAGCAGAGCTGATACTGAGGTTAGATTGTCTGCTGTTACGTGCAGCATAGTTGCCTTCTCCATAATCTTAAGGCATAGGTGCACATACATTGGAATCCAGTCCATCTCTGTAGGTAACCAGGTGAGTGATTGTTACCTGCTGGCAGGGACTTACTCCATTTTTATAGCTGTCCTGTGGGTGTGCAGCCATGTCAGAATCTCAGCTGTCTGATAAGGTGTAAAGCACTGCTTTTGATTATGCACCAAAGCAGGGTCACAGGTAGAGAGTAACTAGAAGAAAGAGCTATTTGTCCAAATTCTATCAAAGTAGTGTTTCCTAGGAGACTTAGCTGTGTTGTGGTGTGTTAAAGAGATGGAAAGATTGTCTTTGCAATATACCACGTTAACAGTGCAGGTTTCATCAAGCCAGCAGTACTAGCCCTTGTGCTAACCACTGTGACACACATCTGCGTTTTTAAAAGTTATACAAAACAAATTATTTTTGTTAGCTGCTAAATTCACAGCGATGATTTCAATCCCCCATATAGCAGTAATCCTGAGATCATGATCTTAAATGCAGGGGAATTAGTGTTATTAATTTTTCAGTGTTAAAAATACGTATTTGTTGTACATTTCCTCTTCAGGCATAAAACTGAACTCACTGTACTAAGGGAACCTGTCTTAGCAGTGGGAGTATGAAGCCTTGCTGCACTGGCATTAGTAAATTCACCTAAATGTTTCTGAGAAGTTATTTCTCTGATACTATCACCATGTCTAAAGCAAAGTAGAGGAGAAGGAAGATGAGATTTATTTGCCCCTCCTTGAAATGGTGTGGTAGCTTTCTGTGAATTACACTGGGCATTGGTTAAAAATGCCAATGCACTTGTATTACTGGGAATGCTGCTTAGATGTAGCTGGAAGAGGATGGTTTCGTAGCTGTGCAGCCACAACATCTGAGAGTGAAGCATGCTCACCAAGCTGAATGCATATCTGCTTGTGAGACTACATGTTTTTCTTCCTGGATCAGCCAGCAGCAGTAGTTACCTCTCTGTTGGTCAGCATTTAGATGGGAAGAGTGTAATTGCCATCTGCAGGGAACTGTGCCAGCAGGGATTCTGGGGTCATCGTCTTAGGCATCCCACTGTGTTGATCCCGTGTAATCCTAAATGCAATGGTGTGCCTGAACCCTCTGCAACAAAACAGATTAGAGCTGGTGTTACCTGCCAGTGTGTGGGAGTTGAAAAAGACCACAGTGCTCCATAAAATAAGATTTAGTGCATTTGTGGTATTCCCATTGAAGGAGTTTTGGAAACTTTAATTTCTTAACCAGGAGAAGATGGGCAAGCAATTGGCTCAGGTTTCTACAATCTCAGCACAAAGATGAATCCATGACAGAGAAGTAAAGCTTGCACATTTTGGGCTTGCCAGTTTTGCTCAGAGCCTGGATTTCTACATCCATAAGCAGGCACAATAGGAAAACCAGGCTTTCCTTCTCCTTCCACTTGTCTTCTCAGCTGTCCTGTGAGGATTCCCTGGCTGATGGTAGCTTTGTTTCTGTATCTTTGCAGATGAGCAGCACAGTCTGTCAGCATTACAAATCCAACCAGCTAATGCTGTCATTAGTGCTAATGGGCTTTCTCAGACTGAGCTGGTGTTTCTGTTGTTCTCTGAACTGTGGCCCTGTCTTTGCTTTCCGGGAGGCTTCTAAAGGAGTGTCACGTACCCTCCAGGAAAGCTGAGGCATTCTTCAGAGGGAAAAGCTGAACTGGAAAAGGTTCTCTGCAATGATGAGAGCTGCTTTTGCAGCAGTTTGAAAGAACTTTCGGAAACAGCTGACACTTAAGCCCTGGTGACTCTTCTTTGCCCACACAGGCAGAGGTGTCAGGTGGGTGGTTTAGGACAAAAAGGCTTTCCTGACCTGGAGCCTCAGTCTGACAGAGAACTGCATCCAGCCCCTAGCTGGGCATCCCAGCAGGGCTTTGGCAGTGACACAGGCCACTGCTTTGCAGAGCAGATGTCTTCAATGAGCATTGCTAAAGGCCTAGATTTCCTTCTCTTCTGCCCACATAACTGATTTCATGGTGAGAAGGAGTAAGCGGATGTCCAGAGAGCCTCATACTCCAGTTGTGGTCTTTTCCTGGTGCTTCAACAAAGATAGGCTGGAACATGCTTCTCTTTGTTATTCTAAAGTCCTGTCAATGCAGAGTCAAGAAATTAGCTGAAATGTCAAAGTACTGCATTTTCTTCTGGATTTGGGAGCAAGTGCAGCCTTGAACTTGCTCTGTGCTCTGTCCCAGCCTGAAGGAACTTCTATATATTGTTGTGACAAGCCCCATGAAAATGGTTTTGGGCTGCATCACCTGACACTGTCTTTTAGATGTAACATATATGTTTTTCAGGATCTCCCCTGTTAGAGTGATGATAGAAAAGGAGCATATATTACATGAAGTAGCTCCATCCCCTCCTCTTTTTTTTCCTTACCTCTGTGCAGTAGCAGTGTAATGATAACAATCTGCTGTCTTCAGGAAATTGAGATCAAAAGGCACATTTCATATCAGCAAATGAAATACAAGCACTTCTTGTACACATACAGAGAAATCCTCTGCCAACAGTACAGATTTCAGCTGGACTGCTCTCATCAGGCACTGCCAGCAGATGTTGCATAAACTGGAGTTTATCCATACTTGAAAATTAGTCTGGAACAGGCACAGTGAGAGTTTAAAGTATGGAAACTGTTATCTGGCTGGCGAGGTCACTTGCAATTTCTGTGGTCATTGTTGGTCTGCATGCATGTGGGATTTGGGGATTGCTCCTTCAGGGAGATTCTCCACGTAGGAGGGTATCTCTCACCTTCCTAAATAACATGGGTACTGTTGTCTTGCTGCCTTGGGGCTATACTTGTATGAGCTTTTTGTTTTACCATGGTGGTCATTCCTTTATGAGGAAGGGGGTGCAATTAATTTGAGGTGAGATGAAAAGGAATAGGAAACTCCCAGAGCAGTTGTCTGGCATCCTCTGCCCACAGGACGATTTGCCTTTCTTCCCACACACTCCTCGCAGCATTTTCTTTTTCAAACAGGCATCACCCTCTCTTCCCACTTGTCCGTTGTGTTTCTGGATGCTGCTGTTTGTTTCATTTCCTATTTTTGTCACTGTTGCCTATGTTACTTAATTTGTGACTCAGCAAGCGCTGCCTGTGTCTAGACCATGTGTGTCTCTCCTCACTGGAGGGAAGGGATGCCATCCAGAGGGACCTTGGCCCTGTACAAATATCATGAAGTTCAACAGGGTCAAGAGCAAGGTCCTGCACATGGGTTGGGGCAACTCCCAAGTGCAAATACAGTCTGGATAGAGAAGGGATTGAGAGCAGCCCTGAGGAGAAGGACTTGGGGGTGTTAGTTGTTGGAGAGACTGGACATGAGCTGGCAATGTGCACTTCCAGCCCAGAAATCCAAACATACTTGACTCTGCTCTTGTGAGATCCCACCTGGAGTACTGCATCCAGCTCTGGGGCCCCCAGCATAAGGATGTGAACCTGCTGGAATGAGTCCAGAGGAGAGTGATGAAGATGAACAGAGAGAGGGCTGGAATACCTTCCCTATGAAGACAGGCTGAGAGAGTTGGGGCTGTTCAGCCTGGAGAAGAGAAGGCACTGGGGAGAACTTATAGCACCTTCCAAGACTTAAAGGGGGCTACAAGAGAGATGGAGAGGGACTTTTTATCAGGACAAGGGGGAATGGCTTCAAACTGCAAGAGAGCAGGTTTAGAGTAGATATTAGAACTGTTTACTGTGAGGGTGGTGAGCACTGGAGCAGGTTGCCCAGGGAAGTTGTGGATGCCCCATCCCTGGAAGTGTTCAAGGCCAGGTGAATGGGGCTTTGAGCACCCTGGTCTATCGGAAGGTGTCCCTGCTCATGATGGGTGTGTAACTAGATGATCTTTAAGATCTCTTCCAACCCAAATCATTCTATGATTCATTCCATTGCCTTTGCTGGTGACTGCACTTCCAGCTGTGTTAGATCAGTGGGGTAGAAGAGGAGAGGGGCTTTCATTACCAGACAACTGCAGAGCATTGCCTGGCTGCATTGCCCCACAAACTTTTCTGTGCTGGAGAAATGTTACTGCAACCCCCTCATCCACCAGTTGTATTTTGTTGTGTCTAATATTTATGCTAGTCATACAGTCCTTCAGTCTGAGGTCAGTAAACCTATTCTTCCTTTTTATAAGCCATTTCCACATGTCCTTTTGAACATACCATTTGCCCTGTCTGTTGTCTTCACTACCAAGATAATAAGTCTTTCTGATGTTTTTTTCTGTTGCAGTATCAATAGCTTTGCATTAACCTTACTTAAACTGAGTGAAATGCATGATGGTCTCTTGTAGAGAACCTCATTTAATATCTTTTTCCCATTTCATATTTTATGTGTTTAGATGTTCACCCACTTAACTTCTTTATGAATAGCTAGTTTGATACTTCATAGAATGGTTCCAGGTGAAATTGGTGCATTTTTTCCCCCCCACCAACTCTTCTAACACCAAGAACATTTTCTTTTAGAGGAAACACTTGATGCGTGTGGCCTATGAAAACACAGTTACAGTGAATTTCCTTTTGCTATGTCTTTACAAACCCTCTGTTTTCTTGGAATGTGCTTCAACATGTGCCCTTGATCCTGTGATCTGTCTCTATGAACCAGTGTCCCTCCCTAAGAAGAGACCATTTACCACAGAGACCTGATCCTCTAACAATGCCATGTGCTTGTGTAAACCTTCTTACTGGCTTGGGGCCTTGATGTTAATCTGCTTCAGCAGTTCAGAGGGTGGCAGATCCAACTTGGGTTGAGCAACACAGAATGAAGCAGTAGACTCAGACATTTTCTGAGGCAGCAAGTGCCTGAATTACACGTTAGCACACAAGCTGTTTCTGCCAGGGGAGTAGTCTTGTCACATTTGTTGTCTGCATTCGTTCACTCAATTAACAGGCAGCTTTGTTATAAGAAGGACTAACAATGTGAAACTTCAACACCAGTGTGAAACCTTGTAGTGACCACAGACACTTGGTGCATTAGCTTTGGCTATGCCAGAGTGCCTTGTCATGCAGTTAAGAGTTACAGGAACGTAACATGGGCGACTTGCCACTGCTCAGGCCACATTAGGTACTGCAAAACTTGCCAGAGCCCAGCTGGGTGTTTGCCTGCCAGCCCTCAGCCCTCCAGGTTGCCTTTGTCCTGCTTAAAGGCAATCTTTCTGCCTCTCACCAGGCTGGACTGTTGAATCTCTACTCCCTGAAGGCAGGAGACCATCCTAACCAAACAGCATCTTGGTGGGAGTTGTGGGTTTCCCTGTGTAGAGAATGTTGTTGTTTCAAATGTGTCTCTATTTTGGAGGTAATGCTGGTTGTTTTTTCTCTCTTCCCTTTTCGTCTGTTGTTTGCAGATGTTAACGCAGGAGAACGAGTTCAGACCAATAGTGTAGCTACAGCATCAGCCTCCAACTCCACCTGAACCAGTACCAAGCAGCCAGCTGCACAGGAAAAATCACCAGTAATTTGAGTCTTGCTCAGCAACACTGGTCACATTTGGAAAGAAAATTAAAAAGAGGAAAAAAAAAAAAACAACAAAACAACAAACCAACCAACCTGTTCATTTTAGTGTTCAATTTTTTATTATTATTATTGTTGTTCTTATTTAACCTTGTAAAATATCTATAAATACAAACCAGTTTCATTGTATTCTCACTCTGCAGGGTGTCCGGGGCAGGGGACTAGGTGGGGGGAGGAGGGAAAGTGGAGCAATACAACACACCAATGTCTCTCCCCTCGACAATCTCTTCATGTTGGAAGTTTGCTGTTGTGTACTTCAGAACCAGGACTCTTGCCTCATACCCCCTTCCACAACAGAAAGAAGGAAAAAAAAAATGAAACAAAAATACCCCAAACCTCATTCTCTGCTGAAGTTCCTTTTTTTTTTTTTTTAACCCTCTTTTTTTATTTTCTTTTTAAGTGAAGTTTCGGACTTTGATGTAGTGCACAGCTTGAATTTGGTCGGGAGCTTAGCAGGGGTTATTCAAAAGAGCTCAGCATTTCTTGTCAGCAAATCCATATCCCAAGTTATCTGAAGAACTGCCCCGGCTCTGCATGGGGAGCAGGCGACGTGGTAGGAAAATAGGTTGCCCTGGGTTGGGGGGGGGGGGGTGTAGGGTTTGCTGTGTGTCTAAGGCTTGAACTGCTAGTGGAAGCCTTTCATTTTAAAAATCAGTGCTAGCGATGAAGAATTCTACAGCTTCATGTGGGAAAAGTCTTTCCCCGGTGGGTGATATATAATATAATACACACACATGCACCAACAGCAGCGGTTGGCTTTGCCGAAGCAGCCCCTTGGCTGTCGCTCCCCGTGTCTGGGGCGAGGCGGACGGTCAGTTCCAGCTTCAGCAGAGAAGAGCAGACGAACAAAATCCTCGGCAGGGGCGAGGGCCCAGCAGGTGGATGTTAAGGGACTTTTTGGAAAGTGGCCACTGTGAAAGCTTGTTTGGTTGGGTTGTTTTTTTTTCTCTTCCCACCCCTCCCTGGCTCTTGATTTGAACAGGCTTCCCTTTCCCAAGGTGCATGCAGGAAAAGGACACCAGGGGTCATAATGTGAATTGTTAACAGGCTACTGGGTTCTTTTGTAATATTTTTTTTTTTTAACTGCAGTTTTAACTTGCAGGACGCCACATTCTCCGATAGTTCTGATTTTAAATCCACAGCTAGAAAATGTGTTTAATTTCATCTTTTTTAACTTCTTGCCTTTTTTTTTTTTGATCTCTATTTATTGATGCGTGTTGCCACGTCGCCGTTATGTTCTTACCTTGGTAGACTATTAAAATACACATCCGAGTGCTCTTGACGGTAATTTGTACCTGCTGACTTGTAGGAAAGCTGGCTCTATATGAGTGTGTGTGTATATATATTATATAAATATATACATGTATACATAGATACAATACTGCTTTTTTTATTTTTGTCTACGATCTCGAATCAGTCTGACTGAAGCGTGAGGTGAATGCTTGCTCTAGTCCATCAGTTCAGGGCCCGGGTTTCCTCCTTGCGACGGCGTGTGGTGCAAGCATCCCTGTCTCTCTTCCTGAAGTCAAAGCAATATTCCTCACGGAAGGGTCAGGTGAGCGGCCGGATGCAGCCGCGGCGTGAAAACAGGACTTGTGGAGACCTGCTCTTGTTGTAGGCTTGCGGTTGGTGTCCGCTCCAGCCTTATCTCCTTCAGAGAAACTGTAGTCGCCTTTGGTGCTTACCGAGCTGTTACTCGACCTGCGGATCTCTAAGGCAAGCAGTTGCTTTTCGGGAGCACGCGGACCTCCATGTGAGCCAGGGGTAACCAGCGGTAGCGGCTTTGGCAAGCTCGGCCGCCGTAGGGGCGGCAGGGACTTTGTCACGGGCTCAGTGTGTTTCTTCTTGTACCTTTGATGCTGTTGACATGGGATTTTTTGGAAACTGTCTCTTAGCAGCCCTGGAACTGATAAAAGCCCTGTCCCCTCCCTCCTGCCTGACACACGGAGGGTTTGGGGAGGCAGGAGCTGTGTGAAGAGGTGAGTGACCACCTACCGTGAAACCAATAAACCCTCATGTTATACCCGACAGTGGTTTGCTGTTGGGCGCACACACACACAAAAAAAAAGGTTTTAAAACTTCTTAGCTGTCGTTGCATTCTGGCTGGCTGCAAAGGCAAGCACACAGAAGGCTTTCCAAATCCTTACCTGCAACTTAATAGAAGGGGCTGAAGAGTGTCTTAACACGTGCTCTTGGCTAGTCAGTGTCCTGAAAGGTAAGTGAAGGGGCTTGGTTGACCCAGTGATCCAAATCCATGCGGGAGACTCCAAAAGTAGGACAGTGGCAGGGTATGGATCTGCTGTATAGACAAGATTGCTGAAGCATTGGCCACAGACGCTGTTATTTGGATGCAGTAAATTACCGAGTCTTTAAAAAAAGTAATAAAACTACCGAAGAAAAATTGCTGCTTTTGCCAGGAAATGTGGCTTTTCTCTTTCATTTGTTTTGTTTAAGACTGGCAGAGGGGAGTTAAGAGCGTTTCTCTCTGGTTTTGTGACTGTGCCGGCGTCTGTGTGTGTTTTGTGTGTGTGTTAGGCGGGGGGGAGGGTCAGGGGCACCCCTCTGGTTTTATTTCTGTTTTCAAGAATCATAGCAGGATCACACACTCTTTTATACAAGTTAGATCCAGGTCTTTGAACAACCTTTTTTTGTAAATAAGAAAAAAAAAAAGAAAAAAAAGAAAAAAAACCAACAACAAAAACAAAGCTCCTCACCAAATTCAAGCTTGTACATTATTATTTTTGGTTGTTTTTGAATTTTGAGTTTTATTGTTTTGTATGTAAATATGTGGACCCAGGAACTGTTATTAATGAGCAAAAAGTTACCGTTCAGGGCAGTGATTCTGTTTAATAATCAGACAAAATGTAGACGAGCTTTTTAAAGCCATATAGTTTTAACTCTGTACAGTAGGTACCGGCCTGTATTATTGTAACAATAACTCTAGCGATGTATAGTGTATCTATATAGTTTGGAGTGCCTTCGCTTCCATGATTTTTTGAATTTTATTTCCCTTTTATTTTTTTCTCCTCCTCCTTTATTAACTGTCTCCCACCCCAAACCCGCATCTTTGCTCCCCCCCTCCTGCTTTCTAACTCTGAGTGCTGTAAGGTTTCGGTGATACCCTGATCAGTAGCAGAACAAAAGGATACCGACTCCACTGTCATTTATTTCATTGGAGCCGTGGCTTTGTTCTGGAAGTCTCCAAGTTGCCCACCCTGCCCTTTCCTCCTCCCGCTCGCAGTGACTGATTTCGTTTGGACACTTGCCCTAGAGCTCATGTAGACTTTGCTTGTCTCTCCCCTCAATCCTGTGCCCAGAAGCCCATCTGGGCAGCATCAGCTTCCAGGAGGCTTGGCCTTTCTACCCTCCCTGCGGCTGTGCCGGGGGCAGCAGCCGGGCTCAGTGAGCGGAAAGGACCCCCAGGGAGGGAAACCCTCACATCCCACAGGGTTGCTGCGCTCGGAGCCATTTGGCTGCAGTGGGAGCAGGGGCACCGCTGTAGGAGACTGCAGGGGTTTTTTCTGCCGGGAGGACTTTCTGTTCCCTTTCTTCTTCCTAGTTTTCCCCCCCGCATCCCTCCCCAAAGTCACTTTTGTTTTCTTGAGATAAGTTTAACATGACTCTTGATTTCTTGTGCCCAGCACGAAGGCCTTGTTTCTAAAACTAGTTTGCTTGTGTTTTACTACCTTGTTAGTATTCCACATAAGATTGTCTTGAATGGGAAAACACGTAACTCTTTACCAAACCAAAGGTTGCTGTTTTATTTCGAAGCATCTCGTGTTCATTCCAGTGAAGCAGAGGCTGCACTTTCTTTCTGGTGACACGAAGGTCAGTGATGCCAAGCTGTTGGTGACAGTCTGCTCAGAGCTGTCCCTCTCTTCTTTTACTCTCTTTTGGGCTTGTTTTTTAACCCAGTGTGGTCTTGATCTGTCCTTTACGTCAGCCCTGCCGTAGCGTGGGTCTCTGAGCCGGGCTCGATTGCAGTCTGTCTCCCTCAATGGACACCTGATCAAGACACTGGTGTTCTTTAATATTAAACTTATCTACCTTGCTAGGGAAAAAAAAATAATGACCTGCAAAAGAAAATTGGCTGGTAGAAGATCCCTGAACACTCAGTCCCCTTATTTTGAAGCCAAGGTTTACCTAAAATAATAATGGCAGGTGCCTGCGACTTGCAAGTTAAAATTTCCCCCCCGGTTTTCAGAAAAGCAGAAGTCAAGCAGCCTGTCAGACTCGTACTCCTGTACTAGGAACCTCAGCCACCGCAGAGAAAAAGGAAAAGCCAATGAGGAAAAGCACAGTAGGGTATTCGGTCCGGGCTCTGCCTTTCAGAGACTGCCAGCGGGTACCCCTGGGGTGGCAGCTGATTTCCACGGGGCTCTCGGCCGGTTCTGGTCGTAGTTGGCTTCGTTTTGCAACACTGCAATAACGGCAAAACGACAGGAAAGGAAAACAGTACCTAAGGGGTTAGCTCGAGAAAAGTAGCTTCCTTGTGTTGGTCTTTCTCAATTTATTTTTAATATATATATATAAAATATATTTATATATATATAATTTGCTTGCCTGTAAAATTTGCGTTCATTAATGTGTTGCTGATGGATCACTTGGGCCTGTACACACCAATTAGCGTGACCACTTCCATCTTAAAAACAGAAATCTAAATATATATATATTAAGGACTGTGGGTTGTATACAAACTATTGCATACACTTGTGCAAATCTGTCTTGATTTAAAGGAAAAGCAAAACCTGTATAACATTATTACTACTTGAATGCCTCTGTGACTGATTTTTTTTTTTCATTTTAAATATAAACTTTTTTTGTGGAAAGTATGCTTAATGTTTTATTATTTCCCCCGCCCCATTCCCCTTGTAAATACGTTTTGTTCTGTGTGACTCGGTTCGGAAATAGTTAACTGGTACTGTAATTTGCATTAAATAAAAAGTAGGTTAGCCTGGAAATGAAATTTAAAAAATACCAAGTGTGTGGTCTTTATTTCAAAAAAATTGCCCCTTTCTTTCCTCCTCCTC
>VYZS01010981.1:21207-52903 GCA_013400695.1 Neodrepanis coruscans | reverse complement strand
AGCCTGAAGAGGCTGAGTTGTTTGCTGAGCTGGGCTAAGTCACATGAGCATCACTGCCATGGTAGGACAGGCAGATTCACTTCAATAGGTCTGCTCACCAGCAGGGGAAGGATGCCAGAACAGAGCCTCGGCATCCTGAATGGAAAATAAGAGATGCACTGCACTATTTCAGCCTCTGCAGCTGGAACACATCACAGAGACTGGCTAACAATACTCAACAGAGGATCAGAGCAGAGCATGACTGACATGAAAAGTGGAAGCAAAGTGTGGTTTCTTGAACTGGAATCCATGTCAGGCAATCAATTCATGTGGGAAATATAATGAGTCCTTTAATGACCCATCATTCCAGATATTTCTTGTGGTATTCAAAGTAGTCCAGGGGATTTATCCACACAGATACCATTAAAAATGTTGCATAGAACACAACCAC
Source organism: Neodrepanis coruscans (assembly GCA_013400695.1). Lineage (NCBI taxonomy): Eukaryota > Metazoa > Chordata > Aves > Passeriformes > Philepittidae > Neodrepanis > Neodrepanis coruscans. Next base: position 52,473 of record VYZS01010981.1, on the reverse strand, counting down.
AATTTCCAAGTTGTTTTGAAATTTTCAGACCCTGTTTCATTCAAAAAATTAAAAACCCCAGCTGGGCAGCCCGCAGTGAGGAGATGCTGCAGGAGGAGCACTGCCAGCAGTGGTCCTTGCCCCTTCTCTACCTCGCTGTGCTTGGAGCAACTCATCGAAGTGCAATTTCCTCCTCCTGGTGCTGTGCCGGTGAGTCATGCCCAGCTCTGTGCCCAGTAGCATCTGACAACGAAGTACAGTGTCCAAGCCAGTGTGGAGAGGTGTAACCGGCTGTCATTGCCTCCCACCTTGTTCCTGAAGGGCCGACAGGAGGGAAGATGATGTGCCCTCAAACGGGCGATGGGCACTGTCTGCAGTGGTGCATGTGTGTGCCTGCGGCTGGTGTCCTCTCCTCTGCATCTCAGCTGTCTCTGGGAGCTCTGTTTCTTTGTTTTCTCTTCTTTATAGGCAGGAATATGCTATCTCTTTTTGTTGCTATCTTAGTGTTTCTCTGACCACATCTACAGCACCCCTTAGGAGCCTCTTGACTACAAGCTGCAGGGTTCATTTAAGTCTTTTTAAGAGAAGTCATTAAGAGTCAGCACCCGATGTAGAGCCGGGAGACTCTGGGCTCCTTCTGCCCAAAGCAGCAACTGCCCGTGTGTTTTGTGAGCATTAGGTGGTGACAAAGAAGTTATATGTCTACAGGATCTTAAGGTACTGAACAGATCACACACAGGCTAACAGAGAAGTCTCTGGTTCACAAAGGATTTCTTTTCCAGCTAATCCCTTTTGCTCATGATCTCTTCAGTCACATAAAGAGGGTCCAAGTTACAATGTTTGTGTAAGTTATGGTTGAGCACCAGTATAGCATCCACCTACTTATGAGACAGCAGGAGAGTAGGGAGAGCATGTAGCTGAATTGAATGCAAACCTGCATCTGGAAATGACAGTACTAAAGCAGGGAAATACAGGAGAGACTTAGGGATGAACATAAGAATGCTGATTGTATGGTTGTGAGAGAGTGTCACAGGGACAAAGTGGGAAGCCAGATTTCAAGCAAAACTGAAATAGTGTCAGAAAAAATGAGCTGGAAGAAATAATCTCCCTCTGTCTTTTCTGAAAGACAGACAAAGGCCCCAAGGGGCCTACTAGAGCTGTTTTATTTTCATCCCCTAACAAAGGAAGATTGTATGCCAATGCAGTAGGTTTCCTCTGGGGAATCTAGATAGAGGTTTTTCCATTTCCAACCAAAACATAAAACAGAATGGATATTAGTCCTCTAAACCTCAGGGGTCCCAGGCAGCTCTAACTGCCCTATCATCAGGAGCTAAATGCAGGAGAGGCCCCCAGACAGACTTTGGAAATAACATGTCCTTCAACTCACACTCACAATACCACCAGCCTTGGGTATATGTAGGGACTACTTGACAGTGCCCTTATGCCCCTCACCTCCCACTGCAGCTCAGAAGAAGGGAGTTTGTGAGACACAGTCTCTGCCCTGCCATGAGTTTCTTTTTTAAGTCAGTTTTTCAATAGGATCAGGGGTGAAGGCAATCATACCCTACCATGTGGTGATTACAGAAACAGATGCATGTTTTATCATCAGGCAGATAACCAAAATAAATCAAGCCATGACAAGCTTGTGATTATATATTCATCTAAGAACACTTAATAGCCACTACAAAATGCTTCTTTGTATCTAACACCTCTCTCCTTGAGGCTCCGTCTTCTCTGTGTGCTGTTGCATCGATTCCGGCACTTTCAGTGTCAGCACAGTGTTTCCCTGGGGAAAAGGAAATGTGTGTGTGTGTGTGTGTGTGTGTGTGTGTGTAAATGAGAGGTGGGGGTTACGGCAAGTGTCCTTCTTCAGAGTTGCCAGTTGTCCTCCTTCAGCAAGTGCCAGCACCTTTCGGCAGAAACATGAAAAACTTGACTTCATAACTTTGGGTCAAGGTAGCAGCTTCTTCAGGGCACTGTCCAAAAGCAACATCAGGTGTGGTGGGACTATAAATACAGCTGTCAGCACTTTGTACTCTTATGTGGCTGACTTTTTTCTGTAGAGTTTTAGACTTAATAGACAAATAGAAGACATTTTAAAAATAAGTTGGTTTTTATTAAAAATGCAAAGTACCTATATGAGGAAAGGGAAAGAATAAGAAGAGGTTTATATTTTGCTCTATTTCACCCCGAGGAGTTACAATTATTACCTAGTTAATTTTCCTCATGGTACAATCCAGATCAAACATGCTGTTCTGGTCCTTAGCCCCACCTCTTCCTTGGGAACAGCTGTAGGAAACAGGATAGAAGGAACAGGGCATTTACCCCTTAGACACAGATAGTCTAGTGTCTTCTTTACTGGTCTGTGAGGGCCATCCAGCAGTAACTCAACAAAGCCAGCCACCAGTGGGTTCACCAAAAAGAGGGTGAGAAAACCCCTGAATGCAAGCATTTGGCTGGACCTGTAGTGCTGGACATCTCAGCACTGAGCTTGGCCCTCTGTTCCCTCTCAAAGAAGACTGAGCATCCACAGTGACAAAGATAAGACATGCTGGATGTCCAAGTGGTATAGAGGGTGGAGGAGATGTGAAAGGAGTGTCACACCTCTCTGTGCTCTGAGGCTTGCACCCTTGCCCCCAGGGAAGGTGCAGACTTCCTCCATGTTCTCCTCAGGCAGCCATCACTAGAGGAGGTGTATGTAGCAATTCTGGTGCTGCAGGACTGCTCCTCCTAACTGTTTGGTCTGCAGAAGATTATGGCAAGAGGCTCTTCTCACTTCCCCCCAGAGTGGCACTGACAGAGTGCAGTGTAAGGTGATGCAATGGAAACTGGGACAAGAGACAGAGCTGGGCCATGGGTTGCTATTAGTACATAAGTAAGTTACAGATGAGGTGGGTGAAGAGTCTTCTTGCAATTTGTCCTTCTTTTGGTGTCTTCAGGGGCAGCTGATGCTCTTCCTGCCTCTTTTTGTTATTAAAAAACGGTTGCTATGGGAAACTCTGTAGCTTCCCCTTGAAGACAAAGCTGCAGAAGCAGACCTGGGAGCCAATGCCATATGGGAGGAAACTTCATTCTGTTTCAGGGTCTTTCTTCCCCCTGTCTCTGTCAGGATCCACTTTCTCATGGGCTGCTGATGTTCCGCAGAGCCAGACCAACCCTTTCCTTGGCTTCCCCCTCCCTGTAGCCTACACCAAGTCCCGAAGACTTGTGTCTACCAAAAATGGCTTTTGAGGTGCAGCAAACTCAGTTCCCTTGCTCCATTATGTCTGCTTTCCTACACAGTCATACTGCACATGGACCATTGCAAGTATATGTGGACCATGGCTCCTATGTCAGTCGGCCTCTTGCCTGCCTGTTCACACAAACACATGCACACATGCACGCATGCAGAGAACAGCTCATAAATTTATCTTAAAAATCCCATGAAAGAAATTTATTTTCATTAAGAAACTTTCTATATTTAGTTTGTGGAAGTTGCATCCAATTCTGTGTGGTAGTTGTGATAAGGAAAACTTCAAACTCTTTTTCCACCCTAACCCTACTGAGTGAAATATGGACCCCTCAGGAAAAAACACCCCAAAGCAATAAGTAAAACACTGCACCAAAACCCACAAAGCCCAAGCAATTCTATCTTTGAGCATAATGTGGTGAAATTGTTTAGAAACTCTTGGAGTATATCTAGCATGAGTTATTTCTTGCCTGGAAGTTTATATTAGAGGCATGGGATTCAATATTCACCTTCTGCCAGTCATTATTCTTCAGTTTAAACATTTCAAGCATACAACCAGTGAGAGGAAAAAAATGCTTATTGATTACTTACTCATCTGCAGTCATGAAGAGCAATGTATGGAAGCAAAACAATCTGAAAAAAAGTGATGGGCTGGAAATTATTCAGCTGGAAACTTATGCAAAGTGCTGTTAGTCTTAGAAATTATACTAGGTCTGACCTGGAACTGCCATTCCAACATTCACATGTTTGAACCATCTGCCTTTGGATTAAAGCATAGACACACAGACCTGCATCAGACATTAGGTATGGACATAATAGGGTGAGGAGGAGGTGGGTGGGAGGGAAAGAAGCTTCATTAGAGACGGGGGGACCTTGCTGCATAGGCAGATAGGAGGAGGTTGCCAAGATGGGTAGTGAGAAGATGCAGGACTCAGGCCTGGAAGAATTTGGCTTTCCTCAAAAACTGTAAGAAGATGGTGTGGAATTTGCTGCTACGTGTCTCTACTTTAATTTTTACAAAACCTCTTTCTCTCATTGCATTTCTCATTCCAGATCTTGTGAGCATTGATTATAAGTACCTCCAGTGCTGGAGAGAAGTTGGGGCAATGCAATGAGGAAAAGTTTGTGGGACATTTTTAGTCCTTACTGAGACTCAGCAAAGGTAATGCCTGAGTTGCTGTGTTAATGCCTGGCTGGTAGCTGGTCCTTCCACTGTTTCCTTTCACAAGCAGAGACATCCAGATGTGGCAGTCTTGCTGACTTGAAGCAGGAAACCTGGAACTGTGGAATGGAACTAGCCCCATGCCTAGAACCAAACAAAACAGGACCTGTTTCTAAGACTTCTCTGTATCTCCCCAAACTGGCTCAGACTGAGCCAGCAAGACTATAAACCCCATAAGAAAAGAATATTTCTAATGTTTCCTTTAGGCAGTTGTGTGAGATCCCTTACAATAGGAATCAGTTAATTTGGCAGTGTTGGATATAGGACCCTCTGTGACACATCTGCCCACAAGATATATAGGTCCCGTGTGCATGGTGCTGGTGACCAGAGGATCCACAAAAGACAGACTATGTACAAGCTGTACAGGGGACAAAATGGAGAAGCTAATGCAGTCTCTTCTTTATTGCAAATTCATCTGTTTTTATAGTGCAAAGATCGTTTTGGTTAATATAGCCAATAGAAGAAAGATATAGAGGTCACATGCCACTGTTTTAGAGTCATGGCAGATCATGAGATGATTGTTTACATACCTAAGACATTATGTCATGATCTGGACATGCACAACTTGCTAAAAGCTTAAACACACTATAAATACAGCTCTATGTTCTGCCACATTTCCTGCCATGGAGAAGGCCTGCTGCCACATCACGAACAGTAATTCTGGTTCTGCCCAGGTGGGTCGTGTGCAGGCTCCTAGCCCTCTGAAATGTGCTTGCCCTAGAGGCATTTTACTGCAATTCCACCTAGACCTACTCCCACCACATCATTTGCCTTTAACTCCAAAAAAGCCAAACGTTTGGAGCTGTTTATTCACTTCCTTTGCTTTCAGAGAGTTTCAGAGAAGAGAGTTCCTATCTACTGCCATATTTGCACCTCTTTATACTACCTGCAGTAGTATACTACCTGCATTATCTGCAGTAATGTCATTACCCAGTGGCTAATGGATATAATCCCTTAACCTAATCAGAGAATCTCTGCACAATTCAAACACTGAAACAAGAAGACTGCTTGAAAGAATGTGTTAATACATTGAGCCACTGGCAGCAAAAAGCATATTCAGATCGAGTAGCTGGTGGGGCTTGGGGATGGGCATTCCAGGATGTGTCAGGGAGAGGAAAGAGAGAAGTTCAGTCTGACAGCAGCACACTGATAAGAGGACCACTTTCTTATTTGCTCTTTCCTGAGCACCCAAACAACACCCAAAAACAAAAGCAAAGGATTCTGGATAGAAACCTCACGTGTATTTCCTCAATATGGGAACCCCTGTAAGGCAGAAAACACCTTCATCCCAGCAGCTCCTAAGAGTCCTTGGGGCAATATTTACATAGCAGCAATATCTAGAACTTCACAGAAGGGGAAATACAGTGCATTCCAATAAAACTCTACGCCCTAAATTTTTCCCTCCTGGACACAAAATGAAGGAGTATATTTAATGCTGAGATGAAATGCTGCATGATGTTTCAGAAACCATTCAGAGGAGAGAGATGAGGATTATTAACACTGATGCCTGCAATCTGACAAGTGCCAGAAGGCTGGCAGCCTCCAGCTGGGTTGTCTGCCTCAAAAATAAATCAAGTTACCCTCAAAAGCAGAGACACAAGAAGGTTTCTTTATTCTTCCTGGATTTGTGGGTGACACTAATCAGTTAAAGAATACAACATTATTTTTTTCAGGAAATGTCTGTGGATGTCAAGGGTCTAGTATATTCCATCTGAACACTCCCACCTGAGTGCCTAGAAGGTCTGACTACAATTCTGTCAAGAAACATGGTTTTGCCACTCCTCCCTGAAAGCACACAGAGGTTTTTTTGTTGCTATGAAGTCCTTTTGTTTCATTTTGTGTTGTGTGCTCAGAGCAGTCCCTGAAGCCTTGGCTCAGAAACAGCTATTTCTTCTGTTCAGTTAGAGTCTCTTTCTCTATGGCTATTTTCTGCAGCACAGAACAGGGTTGTTTTCCCCCACCACCCTTGACTCTTTGGCTTGGCTGTAGGACACACCAGCCTGCTTCAGATGATGTGAAAGACAGCATGAAAAGGAAGGTTATGGACTCCTGGTTTTTTTGATTATCAAGTAACTGAAAACACACTGGAGGCAGAATATGCTGGAAAGACATAGAGTGTCATTGATTGGCACAGATGCTTCTTCCAAACCTTGACAACTGAATGGGCTTATAGGTGAACAGGATGGAAGATCTCCTACAGCACCTTTCAAATTAATAAATCACTAAAGTAAAAGATTTTCTTTGGCTGGCAGAGTCTCTGTAGCTTTGGTGTTTGATGTTCTAAGTATCAGTCTCTTCCATCCTTGGCTTTTTAAAAAAATTCAGATCCACAGGAAATTAAGTTAATATTTCCTTTTATTTGCCAGCTTGTTGTTCTACAAAGCAGTGTGTGAGAAGAATAAATGTGACTGGATCCTGGACTGCCTTGCAAAAAATCTGACCCTCTCCTTCCACAAACACACACAGTTTTTGATAAGTTTGTTTGGGGAAGAACATGTACAAAACCAGATGAGACCAGGCAAGAGAATCCATTCATGAGGATGGAAAACAGCTTATATTCCCATTTCACCAGGGCTTCTGAATAAATAAATAGTGCAATTAATAATTAATAGACTTAAACTTGAATTCCTTACTCTAGGCAAAATTCCCCTTCAATGAGCTCTTTGCTCTAGCACAATATAGGTCAGAAATTCAGACGTGATGTGAAGTAGATGTTAATAAATAATAATGGCTGGCTGATTTTCTCCCCTTCCAAAAGAAACATTAATTGGAAGGGCCATATGGAAAGTAGAAGTCTGTATTATTCTCTGGATCTTGTTCAATGCTTGGGAAAGGAGAAGGTTAATGTATAGTCTATCTTCCTTACACGTCATTGGTTTGATAGGCAGCAATATAGGTGTCCATTGAAGGACATTACACAGTGTCATGAGCCCCCCTCCTTATAGGGCAGGGAGACAATCTGTAGGTGTGCTTCCTGAGTGGAGAAACCATAATATAGTTGGACTCACCAGTAATCCCACCTACAAACGCAATCTACAAACTATCCAGAGAGATTTCTTTACTCATTGCCTGAAATGATGACTGACAGCTTCAGACTAAAAGCCACACAAGAATTTGGCAGACCTGGAGCATTCTTGTGGGTGAAACAAAACATGAAACAACACAGGAATGGTGTGATTCAGTAGTTTTTGCTGGCCCTTTGATCATTGCTACCTCCTTCTTTTATGGTTTTCTTACATTTTTACTCTGAAGAGGGGACTCTACAGACTTTTAGGAGAAAACTTATGCAAAATTGAATCAGTAAGGGAATTTGAACTGTCAGTACTCAGATTTTCTTTTCCCTGTTGTTAACTTTTCCCAGCTCTGGATTTCCCTCTGCTTGTCAGCTAAATTGCCATCCAAGCAACCTGTGACTCTTGTGGCTGGGTTTGCTTCTCAGGCTTTACTAATGCCTGTCTGATGCTTCTCCCCAGACTCTCCATCCACACTTAAGTCTCCCATCCTATCCTACCCCTGCTGCTTGCTTCCTGCCATGGCCTCATTTTGTTTCAAATTCCCAATCCTGATGCCTACCTCTAGGGCTTCTGATGCTTCTCTTTATTACACTATCTGTCTTTTTGCTTGCTTAAATGCTTTGACTGTTTGCTTCTTGCAGATGCACAAAGGTTTCCTGGTCTCTTGAGATATGTACACAACTGCTTTCCTGAGCTAAGCCAGGAGCCTTCATCTCTTTCAGACATACCACTCCCCCCCCCGCCCCAAGTTGCATTTCTTGCTGTTTATAAAGGCAGTAAGTGAAAAAAAAGACCAAACAACACGCTGATGACAAAGCTGTCTCTTTAGTCAGTAGAGATGAAAGGGGACTCAAAGCAACTTCTTGTAGAATCAGACAGGTAAATGGCAACAAAAGAAATTTAGTGCAGAAACTTAGTGCAGAAAGGCACTTCAGCTGTTTGTACACTGTAAAATTTTCCACATTAGTTTTGTCAGATAGGGAAGATACCAAGCCCTCATGGCAGAGTTCAAAAAAGTGTTTTTGACCTCAGTCAGCAAAATTAACTGTGGCAGGCTGTGAGAGGAATGGAATGGAAGCAGGTACTGAAACATTTCTGAGACATGCTGAAAGGCATATAGGGATGACACATATGTTTAAACAATGACCCAGAAGTTGCCCCAAGGATGTCCCATTTTGTTTTCTTTGAAGAAGGCTTAAACCTGCTTTTATTTCATAATCTACGGGACATGAAGTAGTTCTATGAAATTCATAAACCCTATTAGAGAAGTCAGGCAGGCTAAGATTTTATAGTAGACACCTTCCCCACCTATTTCTTGGCCAGGTATGAGCCTTAAGCACTGTTTTCTTGCCAGTCATGGCTGGAGCAGAGGTGATGGCCAGGACAAGCAGGGAGACCTCTAAACGTGTATTCTCCAGATCTGGTCTGGTACCCTCCAGAGCTGGTCCAGTTCCATGATGGAAATGGCAGACAAGTACCCTCAGTCCAAGATATCAAGTGGAAAATGACAGCACCAGGGAAGATTAAGCAACTGTGATATCTTTTTCTCCAGCAGAGTGACTCATTCAGCCATGGCTGCCAGCTGGGTCTCATTAATTGCTTTACCTATTGAGGAGGCAGAGTGATCTGTGATTTGCTGAGGAAATATTAATTGCATAAAAAGATAATTACACAAAGGCAATTCACTTCATGAAATTACTGTTTTAAGAATGTGGCAGTTCTAGTGCTGGGGCAAGTGGATAATGCAAGAAGCAGCGGGTGTTACAGTACATTGAGCAATTAAACTCACGCTCCTGGCTGAGCTGTATTCATAAACTGAGCAGCCTGCAAATCACTTGCCCCAAGCACACTTGAGGTGTCATCTCCATGACATATTCATTGCCACACAAACACAGCCTCTGACATGGGCTGCATCAGGGATGGTTTGGCTTTCAAGCAAACTCTGGGCTCTCCAGAGCAGCTCTGGAGACCTGTCGTGGTGAAATGGGCTCAGCCTCAGGCCAGATGATCTCCTTCTCTCATGTGCAGAGGCAAAACCAGTATTTGGTGGTGTAGCAGCTGCAAGGGCCTGGGTGGTGTCTAGACTTGTCCTCTTCTGCACATGCAATCTTTTGCTATGACTGTTTCGCAGGTTAGTCTCACTATTGGTTTGAGCATTGTCAAGTTGGCTGATCAGAGGGCTTGGATGGACTCTTGCTGGGTTAGGGTTGCTGGAGGCTGGCTCAGCCTCTGAAGTTGGGCTGTCACCCTGACAGTAGAGTTTCAGCCCCATGGCTGATGCGAAGGTCTGGTTGCAATGGGGAGAGAGTAACCAATGCTTACTGCAGCACAGCTGGGGCTTCTGTCTGCTTTGACATTTGAGCCTTGTGCATAATCTTCAGAGAAAAAAAACAAAGCAGTTATATTCACTAAGGCCTTACAGAGAGGAGTAATACTTTCATGTACAGTGAGATTGGCTATGGTAGTAACAGCTGTATTCCAGAGGGTTTTGTACCAGGGACTCAGAAGTGACAAAGGGGCAGAATTACAGAGAAGTGAAGTAACTTCAGGGTGAAGCCGGCAGCAAAATCCAGATTTCTCAAATCCTATTGTAGTGCTTCAGCCTTTGTGTCATATGCAATCCACTTGGGTTTCTTTACTAAAAAATATCCTCTTTGAACATGGAAAATAGAGGCTGCAGAGCTGCAGAGGAGCTAATTCAGTTGAGAATGTCCCGGTAGAACAATTGGTGCTATTAATAAAAAATGCTCTCATTGCAGTGTATAATTAGAAGCTTTGCCTTTCACACACAAATTTGAGATAATGACTCTGAAAGAAAGTGAAGGGAATCCAAACAAAATTATTTCCATCATGAAACTCACTTGTTAAAAACTCCCTCAGCTTTTCACCATAGTCTCATCAGGAAATCTGCTCTCTCCATTTCCCAGCTAAATGACTAGTGGCCTGGGGATATGAACGCACCACAGAGTGTTACAACTGTTTTGTAGCCAAGAAGGTAGTTCAGGTAGGTAGAATTAAAATCTTTGGGCATTGGTGGATGTTTGTCACATCCTCATAATCACATACCACTTTTGAAAGCCCCATCTGTTAATGACAGGGCTGCTCAGAACAGAGAAAACTTCTGTGGCTGGAGATCTGGACTTCCAAATTGGAGCAAAATGTATTTTCAAAATTTATTGTTGAAAGGCAAATCCCAGTGATTCCATTTTCTAAACACAGAAACAGCTTAAATTGACAGTTACATTTTAAAATTTAAAAATACTTTATCTCCATAAAGTTAACACATATCATAGCATACATTGAAAATGTGACATTCATTCTTAACAAACTTTAATATGTTGTTACATGTGCACACAATTAAAATGAATGAATTAATAGCTAAAACCTTTTGAAATACAGCAAAGTAGTTCACAAAAATCAAAACATAATGAAATGAGAAAGTTGCTCATGAAACCCTTCTCAATCCACATTTTTCTTAAGGCTGGTACAAAGCATTCCTACAAGATATCTCAGCTCTTATGAGGCAGCATCTAGTGCTGTCAACACTGTCCATCCACAGCTAAGCAGCATGCCCAGCTAACACGGCCAGCCTTGCTGCAAGTGAGGAACCTCCTCAGTTATCACGCATTCTGGGGGATGCCTTGGCCCTGGACCAAGGTACGAAGGGAAGCCAAAGACCTGGCCTCAGCATGGCCCTGCACAGTGAGTTCTCCCACCAGCACTGTGGCCTGGGATGATGCTGGCAGGCTGGGGACAGCCACCTTGATATGTGGAAGCAGATTTTAATTAAATTCTGTCATCTGGTAAAACTCTTGGAGTCCAAACACCAACTATTTCTTCATCTAGGCAGAGAGAATCCCATCAAAGTATTTGAGATCTCAAGTGCAGGTGTGAGGGTTGCTGTCTGAATTTACTTGCTATGTGAGCTCTCTTTTTACAAGGAATAAATTAATGATAATTAAATTATTTTCTTATATACACAATTGTTCAAAATGGATTTAAAAATTTGCTTTAAAAGCAGTGAAGGGAATATTCAGAATCCCCCTTCAGGGTAGCTCTTTTTTACTCATGTTTTGCAGAGAGATAAAATTAATTGTTGTGGATCAGCATAAGTATCTGGCTTGGAGATCAGACAAACAGCTAGATGCAGAGCTAGAAATAGAAACCAGGAAACTTATTTTTCACTTTGTGCACAACACTATCATCCATTTTTCTCATATGGGAAATAGAAATAATGAAATTACGATGGGAGCTCTGTGACTATTTGGAAGACTGGAAAGAAAACATTTCCTTCCCCACACTTGGCTCTGTGTTGCCTTCCCTTCTCCACTGACCATAGTGAGCAGCAACAGACTCTCTTTTGTCCTAAGGAAATGTGTTGTTTTCATTCATGACTCTTACTGGGTGCCATGAACTCCTGCCAGCCACAAGGCTACTCATAATGAGCCTTCCAAACATGCTTTGGGTGTGAGATGTAAGATCCCTGGAGGCAGGCTATTGAGCAAAGCAGTGGCACTCCCTTTCTCAGTAGCTTTCTCCAAAATCAGAAGATGCACCACTGTTTGGCGACATGCTCACTCCTGACACCTCAGCTATAGCATCACAGCAAATATGGTTGCCACAAGATTCTTCAAAACTGTCCTAATTCTTAAATTATTTTTTTTTTAGTTTTTCCTGGTTGCTTGACATATGATTCAGATTATATGATTTTCTGTGTTTTGCATTTCATTGATAGTCATTGATCGTCAAAGTTCATTCCTTCCACCTGTTTGCCAGCCCACAAGAACTTGCTAAGAATTGAGTGACAAATGTTTAAAAAGTGTTTCCCAACAGCATGGGCTGGAATTTGGTGGGCTAAATCCTGTCTAGGAGAAATACAGGCTGAAACAGCAGGACAGTCTGGATATGGATCAGTCTGACCCAAGCAGGAGACACCAATATTGCAGCCTTATCCTGCCTAGGACACAGCAAACACCCTTCTAGCAGGACAATGACAACAGTGTAGCCTCTTTGTCTGTAGATGGGCTCCACTTCCAGCCTGGCACTTTTTTTTCACAATGCTCATTTGATCAGAATGAAGAAGCTGTGGGTAGGACTGGAGAGTCACTCATAACCTTCAGCATGACTTTACTTATTTGACTTAGCATGGATAATTCCCTAGGCAGCTGGTGATCAATGGACCTGCTTGCAGCTGGGCCCCCTAATGCAGTTCACTTTTCAAAGAAATGCAGTAATAGAGCAGAACAGGCAGTAATGAAACTCTGAAGGACCCCAAAGTAGACCTTCTTTTTCTCTCCCTTTAATTGCAAGGCTAATGTTCCACATAAATATCTAGCAGCTGGTTGTTTGTGTATGTCACTTTGAAAGCCTGGCTGAAAAACAAGTGAAAGTACAGCTGGGCATCGAAAAAGCTTTCAGAGGAGATAAGGCACTTTGCCACTAGCACTTCTTGGGAGGGGCATTCAGACATCAATATGGTTTTAAAAGACTAAGTGCACAGAGTATTAAGTTAATCCAGAATTTAAATATTTATTAAACGTATGTACCAGAGGCAGCCACAAAATACTAGGTTTAAGAAATAACTCCTGAGCTCAAAGGTGAAGGTGGTATACAATGCTCTCTAGTTCCACATGAGCATAAATCACCCAGAAACTGCTAAATGAAAAAAATTATGAAGCTCTGAAATGAGCTGATCAGTAATTGCTTAATATCAAAAGGACAGAGCACAAAGTTCTTTTCTTCATTGTCTCTATTATTCATAATTAACTTTTTGCTTGAATCTGCAGATGTAACTGCTTTGGGTACAGAGTCACCCTCTGGGAAGCTACCAGAGGCTGACATTTTAAAGGCAGAAGGAATCTGAGCTAGCCCCTGAAATGCAAGGTCTCTGCTTCTGTAGACAGTTCCTCTGATTACTTATGCAAATATATGGATAAATACCCAATTATCTCTATCTGACAGACAGCTATGTCTGTATGAATAGAAACATGCAGCTGTGTGCTCATCTCAGCGTCAGTGTTTAAAGACTGTCTTCTGCCTCAAGAAAGTTGGCATTCAAGATTTGTGTTAACCCCCAGACATTAGCTGAAAAGCCACAAAAGTTCACCTGAGACACCTCAAACAGAACTGGCTTTCATGGAAACAGGTAAATAGAAGGTAAATAGCTAATGGTGCAACCGCACAGCATGCAGAGGAGCCAAGGGCAATGCATGGCAGATGTGACACAGCAAGTTCATGTGTGCTTGCCTGTTGGGAAACAATGCAAATGGAGGCTATATGGGTCTGTAATGAAAATAAGAAAGAAATGTAAAAATAATCACAAATAAATATTAGTTCAGAGACATAAAAGAGAATCCTTGCTAATGAAACACCTGGTTAAACTCAGAGATCAGGTTTTAGAAAGGGATCAATCACTGCAGATGAGAACCTCTGTAGGGACATGGGCAGAGGAACTCATCCTCTATGTGAGACCACCTTTTTATAAACTTAAGCAACAACACTAAATTTTGAACTCCAAATGATCTAATTAAGTATGTTTGTGTCATCTCACCTTAATCTAAAAAAGGTGAAGATGGTACTTGCTGGCAAGCTCGATTTTCTGATATTTATGGAAAGTCTTGACTCATCTCTATATCTGACCTCCAGTATTGTCCATTACCTAAATTCCACTTAGCTTAACTAAAGCAAAGATGGCATAAAATGCCCGTTATATTTACCTATTCATGGTAAGCCACTATTCATTTTCATATAATGTTCTACTTCCAGTGATTATAAACCATTTCACCTATAATACAGGGCTATTTGGCTGTTTATAAACCTACTAAAAGATTTAAAATTATCAAAGGGCCAGCACTTGACAGACAGAACTCGATTAATTGCCAGAATCAGTGTCAGGGCAAAGAAAAATCTGTGAGAAGATAACTTGTACATATTGGATGCTGTTGGGTGCCATTTACAAACAGGAGTTTTGCTCTCCAGGTGCAAGCCCCTGGCATGGCTGCTCCCTGCTGCCATGGGGCTTCATTTCTTGTTCTTCAGAGAAGTAGCTTTGAGGCTTGCTCTGCAGTGCAAGTGCTGCCACTCCTGTTCATTGTGGAGGGTCAAAGCTGGGGGCACAAGGAGCGAACACACTTTTGGAGGGACCCACAATTTGAGGACTCTTAGCAAACCCAGCTTCACCAGACTTCATTTTCAGATGACTGTGTTCAGACCTTTCCTGTCAAATACATCTTTTCTAAATTATCTCCAAAATGGAGACATTCATGGCATTTCCTAACCTTCTGATGTAATAAACTCAGAAAGCTAAACAGACTTAAAGCAGCCTTACCTAATTTTTAAGAGCCATTTATTGGCAGGATTAAGTGTCCTTTTGGATTTGTGAAACATAAAAAAAAATTTAAAGGGTTTTTTCCCCCCTGTTCTTAAATGCTTGCCAAATAGGTCCTGCAAACACATTGGTATGGATGGTCTCAACATGGACAATCTCTAGCTGTGCCTATTAATGACTTTCAAATATTTTCATTGTGGGAATGTGGGAGTGTTACTGTTTCTCTTCCCAGGCAAGCGTGATGCCCACGTCACTCAACACCCCATTCCAAGGTATTTGGGATAGCTGTGAGCATGTGCCCTGCACAAATAGCTGTATGACATTTTTCTCTACACAAGATTTTCTTTATGTACTTTTTGCAAATACTTGTGGGAAACAGATAAATGCATAGAGAATACGTGGCAGGGAATCAACTCTTTTCAGAGGAAAATGGTGTCACAGAGATACTGCAGCTCTTTGACTAAGTCTCTCTACTCCAACCTGCACCTCTGCAGCTCCCCTCTGGGTTTTAAATGGTCTTGGACAAGGCTCCAGCATTCAGATACTTCTTCTTTCAGTGAAAAGTGAAGTGTAGTGAAGTGAACTGACCATTCGCACATCTCACAGAAAAGCTGTTTTCCCTCAGTCTTGGGTTTTTCTGTGACTATGTGTGGCCTGTCATGTGTTTTCATTTTGCTTCATTGCCAGATCAAATGCAGGCCAGTCTGAGAGTCATTACCAGGGCTAACAACTCTGGGACCTCTAGCCTTTCCTTGTTCTTTTTTACGAAGGGAGATTAAAAGTCTCCGCAAGTTCACCATAAAGAAATGTGCATGGCACTGTTCCATTCCCATTTCCAATGACTTACAAGGACATGCAGGTTGTTTGAGCAGAGGTCTTTCACAGAGAAATGCAAGGAAAAGTAGATTTATTTGTTGATTTATAGGTATACAGTTGAAAAGCCTAGAAAGTAGAACTTATTTTGCCTGGAGAGCACAGATACACTCAAGAAGTAGCAATACCTGTATCTCCCCCATACTTTCACCCATGTTGGTGTGACTTGCACCTTTCCTGAAAAGTAGGTGAGGGATAGGCCTGCCTTCTGGGCTAGTTTTACTCAAACAATGTTATAAACTGGGCAGTTCTCCTCCTGATGGAGGTGATGAAAGAAAAGTTTGTGCCAAGCAGTCTCAGACTGACTTCACTGAACAATCCAGAAACTTCTCTGAGAAACCAGCAACCTGTGGGTAAAAACTACCTGAATATTTTCTGTCACAGTTGGCTTTCCGAATCTCAGTGCCATTCAGTTTGCCAGCAGTAGGATCTTTGTGCTAGAAACTAAACTGAGATGCTGATTTATACAGTAAAAGTTCAGAGTGAAAAACCCTTTCAAATTGCATCATGGTTTTATCCAACATCAGTAATAGACAGGAAGGTTTCACAGTCAGAGTTCATCTGATACATTTTTCTGATACATCTGAAGTCCAACTTGAAATCAGGTTTTGCTTTCATAGCTAAACAAAAAAAAAAAAAAAAGAGTTGGGTTCAACAATGTGCCTGTTTGAGTAATCTCTGTAGACAGTTTGTGAGAAGCTCACAAGTAAATGCTACAGAAAGCCCAAAGTCATGTTTGTACAGCTATTCTTAGCGGACACTTTATTGACCCAACATTATGTGTATTGCTTAAGGTGCCAGTCCTGGTAAAAACTGCTAGACTGACAATTGTGGGGTGACTGACAAATTTTGAGGTTTATGTACCTAGTGAACTGGGAGAAAAAGCAGCCCCGGGGAATACTACCTTCACAACACTCCCTGCCAACTTTATTCTTATTACCTAACTTTTATACTGAAGCAGCATTTATGAGCTCAAACCAGTTTACACTCCCAATGCTGAGTGCTGTAAAAGTATGTAACATCTTCCATTCTAGCAAGCAGAACTGGGACAGTAAAGCACTTTTTACCCCACTTAGACTTCCAATGAAACTGCCTACTGTAGGTTTTCTCTGTCCAGAACAAGACCTGCAGACTCATTTTATGCAGGGAACAGAGTGAACATCTGACATCACCTAATCACTCAACATCTCCTTTGGCTGATATCAAAATCCTATTCTAGGGGGACTCTGACCAAAAACTGTGACACAGGTTTCTGCGTATTGCATATGCTTAAGCCAAAAGAAAAGGACTAGCAAAAGAAGAAAAAGTAAGAAAACGGCATAGTAGAAACAGTGTATTACTGAGATATCTGTTTGCCACAGGGGCAGCAGGACGAGGCAAACTACTTTCAATGAAGTTAAAGAATTTGACAATATCTAGATTCGGGAGCAACTCCCGTGAAAGGAGATGGCATCTCCATTTGGAGGCCACCCAGTTCAACATCTAGTGGCAAGTACAGCCCTTCAGCATAGATCACTCTAATTGCATTCTATTTACAGTGTAATTGTCCTATAAACAGACACACACACAGAGCATAAGATAATTTGGTTCTGTAATTATATGCAATTAGCAACATTCATTGCTCCCTGCTCTACTAATCCCTAATGAATGGCCTGTACAAACAGCAGGCTTGGTACTGGGACAAATTTATGTGTGACATGGGCAAGGGTAGTGGTAGTGCCAGAGATCAGCACCACTCATTATAAAGTGAGGAAATGGAGGAATATGACAGTCTAGCATGAACAATAAAATGGTTCCCAGAACCTAGGACAGAGGATAACTAAAGGATTCAAAGGACTCCGATTCTGCTTTTTGACCTGGTATCTTTATGTATCAGTGTCACCACCTACAAGATAGGGCTAGTGTCATCATTTCTTTGAAATGGAGATGGGATTCACAGATGAAAATTTTTATGAAAGAACTGAGATATGCTGCTGCTTTAATAATCCACAACAGGTTCTCATACATTAGGATCCAGTAAACACTTTGAAATCTTAGTGGGTGCAAAAGAATTAAAGAGATATAGGTGTTAGCACTGCACCTGATGAGAGCAGCACTGGCTGAAGAGATTGATGAACTTCTGCAAAGTCAGAAATTTTAGGACTAGGCAAAGCCAGATGTGCCTGGGCAGCAGACCACAGGGGAACAGGGACATACTCATCAACTCAAGCTTATGAAACAAAGCAATTAAATGTTGGGAAACTATATTCTTGGGTGCAAAGAAGTCCTTCTGGGCCTGACAGATGAAGAAAATGGTTTTCTGTCCCCAGAAGCTATGATTCTGGGAAACAGAGCTGGGCCCTGAGTGAATCAAAATTGTCTGTGAGGAACTCCAGCAGATCTGTCATTTGCTAAACAGTGATGATAATGATAAAAAAATATCCCTGTGCTAAAAAAATCTATTGCAAAGGGAAACCACCCAGCTGGGCTTCCACTCTCTGTGAATTTCGGCTGTGATATAATCTGGGAGGATGCTTTCTTGCTGCCAAATGTTAGCCAGTACCTGCTGGAAGAGAAAAAAAGCAAAATATTTTTTCCTGGCCCAGCTTTGCCAGGGAGGTATATCCTTCCAGGAATAATTCAGTAGCTTAATTTATAATTGCTCTTTTGCTATCCTCCATTTTTTTCTTTCATTCCCAGCAATGCAGGTCGTTTCTTTTGGCCTCCTTAGTCTGATTCTTGTAGCATGTGTTCTCTTCTCTTAGAGGACCACGTTACCCTCTGGAATTTGCCATGCCATCAGGGGCAGAGCCAGTGCCATCAGGCTGTCTGGGGTGGCCTTGCTATTGCTTCCTCAGAGAGTCAGCACTCAGCCTTCATGCTGACTGCGCCTACAGAAGTGTCTTGTGCTGAGGCAGAAAAGTTTCAGTGTGCCATTTGTTTTGAGAAATTAGATTTATAGGAATTAAACTTGAATTTTTGTTCTTGCTTGTTTGATTAAGGTTAGAAAATCTCATCTCAGTGGGGCTGGCATCCCTTCCCACATACAGCCAATGGCAGTTAAGGCACCTCTTCTTTGTACTCAGTAGGTTAGTGGTCTTCCCACTGGTTGCCCTGGTCTGAGAGGACTTTTTTAATGCAATCTCCTGGTAAACAGCAAAGTTCCCTGACACAAGGAGATTTAGGAATAAGCAGAGGAATTCTTCCACCCACGCAGAACAGAGTGTGAGCCATGGGTGGGTGTGCAGCAGACTTAGCTTTGGTGTCTTTGGAAGACAGTAATGCATCTCCCTGGAGAAAGGCAACTCTGATCTACCCTGGGGACCCATCCTCCCACTCGTTTTAAGAAAACACTAACAAAGGCTTCATTTGATTCATCCCCTTTCAGTTATGTGCTTGTTTTCTTGGACCTCTATTTCCATGAAATTGCCTGAGTTTTTCTGAAAGCAGAGGTTTCATTCAGGTATCAGCCTCACTCTCTCATCACACCACTCTTCTTCATATTTCTGCTGCCTTAAATTGGGAGTGTCCCACATCTGCTGCTGCTGCCCTGGACCACCCCACCAGACTGCCTAGCCCCATGAAACACAGGCTCACAGCAGGCCAGGCTCCTGACTTGTTGCAATCCTGGCATCCCAGCAGACTGCTGCCAGATCTCACTGTACCAAGGAGCCTGGCACAGAGAAACATTGTCCAGGCAAAGTTTATCAACCTGGAGGAGTGCAATGCTGGCCCTGCTTCAGCTGGAGAGCTCAACATGGCCCCAGTGCTGGATAATCATAGCAACCTAGGCACAGCCTCCAGGCTCAGCAAATGCTGTATTTGATGTGAATAAAATAATTACAGACATTGCACTCACTGTAGTTAGAAAGAAAAAACACTGCCTGCACCTTTGGTGTATGTTACCACTAAGGAGCGGAGTTTTCTTTAGAATCTTCACTTAGATTTTTTTTTAAAATTCTTTTTCTTGCCCTGGAGCATGACAGCTTTTGAGAACTAGCAATGACAGAGAGAAAAGGGAAGAACTTGAAATAAATTCTGTGTTGGGCTTCATCAGCAGCCTGGAGACATGTGTTTCTTCATCCCACCAGCAGCCAAACCTCCACTTAGGTCTAGAGGAACATGAAGCAGAGGTGCATGGTATGGCTGCCTACAGGGCCTCTCCACTTGCAAAATACTTTGGGCTCTGTGAGAAAGAGAAGCAGTCTATTTCTATCTTACAGCAGCAAAAGGTCCTAACATTATAGTCATAGAGAGAGATACCTAAGATGACTTTTTTAAGTCCTCTATTAAAGATAACAGCTGCAGCAAGCAAGACTCTTCTTGAAATTGCCAGTAGATACTGAGCTGTCTCATGATGAACACTTTGCAGCTTGTGAATATTGGGGATGGATCACCTGAACATATCTATGAGTTATGGATGTGGCAAGTGTTTGCTGAACTTCAGAAGGTCTTAGGAGCTTGGCTGTATGCAGAGAAGGAACAACAATTTCAGGGGTGTCGTGGTTTTACCACAAATTTAGCGATTTTGGACAAGAGATTTCCGAGAGAAGCCACAGACACACCCCGAAATGAAGAAAACGCACAAATATCACAGTTTATTTTGCGCACACACAAAACTCGACAAATAAAGTGCAACAAGACAGGCAAATTAAGTTTCCAAGGGCCCGTGTTAGGATAAGGACGCTCTGGAAATAGTGCTTGTCTCTCTCTGGGCTCCCGGAGAGACACCGGGGTAATTAGAGGGAGCACGTGGCTGGTCTGAGGACCCCCCTAGCAGCGTGAGCTTCCGCCCTGCTTTGACTGAAGGAAAGACACTCAAGAAAATCAGAAAACCGCGCGCACCCCCCTCTCTCCCCTTCCCGATAGCCCAGGGAGGGATTTAGTGCTGATGAAAAAGATGTGGTCTTTGGGCCCCGGGCAGTAGCCGCCGATAAAAGCCAGACCACTTGCCCCCGGGGGGAAAGAAAAAAAAATGACAAAGGAAAAAAAAACGAAAGGGAAGAAACAACCCCCCTCCCCGAGGAAAGAAAATCCGCCTCCCCGGAATCCACAAGGAAGAATGCAATTCCGAGAAAAAGGAAGTCCACCCCACCCCTCCAAAAGAAAAAGAAAAAAAAGGAAAGAAAGAAAACCCTAATCACGGAAAAATGTGATCAAAAGAACGGCTCCCCATCCCAGGAATTNTGGCCGCCGCCGCCCCACCGCTTCCCCTGCCGCTGGGGGAAAACCAGCCCCCGCCGCAGGGCTGCCGCTGCCGCGCTGCACCGAGGTTCGCCCTGAACCAGGTCCCGCCACCGGGGGCTGGAGGGCGTGGAGGAGCCGGCGGTGGGCGGCGGGTGGCCCCCGGTTTGCGCGGGCGGGGGGGAAAAAGGGTCGTCCCCCCCCCCTCGCCCAGCCGCCGGCCCGCACGGCTGGAACAGAGACCGTTTTTACTTTCGGTTTTAACCCTATGACAAGGGGCTTTTGCAAAACAGCATCCACAATAACAAGCATTTCAGCCGGTTCTTTCTAGAACTCTTCCAGCATATTAAGAACAAAATTCCTGTAAATCCCAACAACATCCATGAGAAGGTTTGGTTCAACAGAGCATAGAAAGTGTATGTGGGGGGAAAGGAGGGGCATGAAGAGATACTCCATACAATTTTTAAGCCTGGGCAGATCAGATTTGCTGAAGCATCTCCTTACATTCAGGGGGATGCAACTGCTGAAGGTGATTAATGAGGCCTCAGCTTGGCTGTGCTGAACATTCTGTCAAGGTGTTGGCAGATACACATCACAGGGAGCTGGGGGGGTTGCAAGAAGGCAGCCTTAAAATTTGGCACCATTTCAGAGCTTGCTGCTTGCTCAGCCTTGGCAATTCCTCTCTGCTTGGGTTGCTCCAATATTGACAAGAAGATTGCAACTGTTAACTTTGGAAGGTGCTTTGATCAAAGAAGTTTGGTCATTGAAACTATTTCTTGATTTCAAAATCATAATAAATTTCACAGTAGTTCATAGTAACACTCTCAGCAAACACATTATTCCTCATGCTTTTTGGAGAAGAGCAGTGGCAAAGATCAGTGAGACAGGTAAGCTGAAAGAAATGTGAATGAAATTAACATAATATAACATTGACCTCCAGTAAAGTAGAGGGAAAAACGTGCCATGGCAAGTTATAGGGCATAAGGAAGGACAAGGGAGAGAGTGTGCTGACTGAAGTGGCACAATGGGCATATTGGGAGAACCACAGCAACAGAAGCAGACTGAGGTTATAAAGCAAAAAATACTTCACAGGAAGAGGTCTCTCAGGGCAGAGAGATGACTGAACAGGACTGAACCAAGACCAGGCAAAAAAAATCTCTTTGGTGTCTGCTGGCATTTGCTTCAGAAAATGGACCAGTAGAGGACAAAGAAGTCTCTTACTTCAGTTAAAATGAAGCCTGACATGTCTGGTATTCTTGGAGCTGGAATTGTTCTTAGGCCCAGCAAAAGTTAAGGCAGCATTAATAACTACAGTGCTTAGCCCTAAGGCCCATTTGATTGCATACTTTTCAATAAGATATGGTGTCCTGCCTGCCTGTGCCGTTTTATATTACAGTTTCTTATGCAAGTAATCTTATTAGACTGTGGCATAAAAGATACAAAGAAGATAATTGATTTCAGCATGTGATTTTCGCCGCTATATTTATAGACTCCAAGCTTTTAAACATAGAAGACACAGGGTTATTTAGCCTGACCACCAGTTTAAGGAAGCTGGCCAGACTGTCTTACCAGCAATTTCAGTTTCAGATGGGCAACATCTGTTCGAGGTCAACCACCTTTGATTGCTCTCTTTTTTCTGGTCCTCAGTCCATTACAAGAACTGTTCCAACATTTGGGTGCAGATGAGGGCCTACTCAAGTTCTCAACAGATAGGGAGTCTTTTCAGTTTTAACTCTATTTTATAGTTTCCCTGACGCTGCTCCAATCAGTTACACAGCATCACAGAATGGTTGCAGTTGGAACAGACTTCCAAAGATCATCTAGTCCAACTCCAATGCTAAAGCATTTACCTAGAGAAGGTTGCATAGGTTTGTGTCCAGACAGGTTTTCAGTATCTCCAGAGAAGATCTCTCTAGGCATCCTGTTCTAGTGCTCAGTCACCCTCAACACAAATAAGTTTTTCCTCATATTCAAATGGAACTTCCTGGGCTTCAGGTTTTGCCCTTTATCCTGTCATTGAGAACCACTGGAAAAGAATCTGTCCCCATCTTCTTAGCACTCACCCTTAAGATATTTCTATGTATTGACAAATTCCCTCTCAGTTTTCTCTTTTGCAGGCTAAACTTGCCCAGCTCCATCAGCCTATTCTCATAAGAGTTGCTCCAGACCCCTTATCATCTTCTTAGCCCTCCAGTGGACTCTCTCTGATAATTCCTTGACTTTTGAACTAGGGAGGTCAGAACTGGACACAATACTCCAGGTGCCATCTCACCAGGGCTGAGTAGAGGGGCAGGATCACTTCCCTTGACCTGCCGGCAATGCTCTGCCTAATGCATGCCAGGATACCACTGGTCTTCTTGGCCACAAGGACACACTGCTGGCTCATGGACATCTTGTTGTCTACTAGGACTCCCAGGTCCTTCTCTGCTAAGCTGCTTTCCAGCAGGTTGGCCTCCAAATGCATTGCTACATGGGGTTATTCCTTCACAGGTCCAGTGTCCAAAAATTGTCATCAATGCCTTGCAGGAACCTCCTGGACAGTGTGTACCTGGCTGTGTTGTCTTTTCAGCAGAGATCAGGGTGGCTGAAGTCCTCCATGAGCACTAGGGCTCCTGGCTGTGAGGCTCCTTCCAGCAGTCTGTAGATCTTCGACTTCTTCTTCCCGACAGGATGGCCTATAGCAAATACTCAGAGCAGTGTCACCCATGTTAGCCTGTCCCTAAATTCTTACCTATAAACTCTCAAATTCTTTTTTTCCACCCCTTGACAGAGCTCAATACATCCCGGTTGCTGTCTCACATAAAGAGCAGTTCTACCTCAGTTTGCTGGCTTGTCTTTCCTAAAAAGTTCCTACAGCATTCCAGTCATGCGAGCTATTCTACCATGTCTCTGTAATTGCAATGAGATCGTGGCTCTGTGACCACACACGGATTTCTAATTCTTTCTGGTTTTTTCTATGCTGCATGTGTTAGTGTACAGGCATTCCAGAGAGGTAATTGAGCATGTAGGTTTCCCAAAAGGGTGCAAGAGGCTCCATCACAACCATACACACTCTTGAGGTGATTTGCCTTCTGGATCTCATCTTGGGAGGCAGATAAAGAACATTTGTCACTGCTCTGGTTGGCCTGACTTATTCCCTAGTTGGATTTGATGCCATGAGTGTTGCCTCTTTGGACCCCACACCCTGAGCCCTTCAGTTTAAAGACTGCTTCATCAAGTTGGCTAAACTGCTGCCAAAAATTCTCTTGTCTCTTTTAGATAGGTGGATCCCATCCCTTCCTAACAGACCACAGTTATAAAAGAATGCCCCGTTTTCTTAAAAGCCAAAGCACTCATGATGGCACCAGCTATGAAGCCAGAAGTTGATTTGTATTATATGTGGCCTATTTCTGGCCACAACCTTTCCTCTGATTGGTAAAATGGAAGAAAAAATAACTTGGGAAACAGCATTTTTCACTCGCACCCTCAGGACTTTTTAGTCTTCCCTGATTACCTGCACTGGTTCTGGCCTGTAGTGACATTTGTGCCCAGAAGAAAGAGTAGCAATAGGTGGTAGCCTTTGTTCTTGACAATTCGTGGTACCCTCTCAGCAACATCTCAGACCTTAGCTCCCAAAAGGCAGCACTTCCCATCAGGTCAGCACTTGGGTGCCTCAGTGCCTCTTACCAGAGGGTGACCCACTATGAGCTCTCATTGTTTCTTTCTGTGATATCCACTATCTGCTGTGGGTACAGTATGTCCTTGCAGACCTTGCTTGTGCATAACTGTAGCTGTTAAAGCTTCAGATCTGGTGTTAGTTGTGATGCTGGAGAGTGAGGATTGAAGAATACTCCTGCTTTTGTGGGTCACAATCAATCGTCTAAGGTGCCTCATTCTTTGTGGTGTCCACTACAGAAGCGTGTTTCTGAAAGCACTGAACTATGTCTGTCTTAGCTTCTCTAATATTGTGTAGCCTTTTAACTGTTTGCTGCAACTCAGTCACCTGACATAACAGATCATCAAACTCTGCACACCTTTTGCAGGTACTCACCAAAGAAAGCTTCGCTTTCTACCACCATTCCAACTGAGATAATAAATACTCTCAGGATTGCGGTAACAAACTGTCCAGCAAACAATATTGTCAATGCAAGATGTTTTTCTGTTAAGACTGCTTCAACACATTGTTAATGATGCCATCCTTGTGATTTTGGTCGGGCACCACTTTTGATGGACGCTGGATGCTACAGTGTTAATGGCACACATGCCTTATACTTTCTGCTGTGAAGCTTACTACAGACTTTCCATTTGCACTTCTGTGTCCAAAGAGGATGAGGCATTTTGATCTTGCAGGAGGACTGAAAGAACTAAATCACTGAAGTATCTGAAAGGCTGATCCATGGTGGGGATAAGCACATCCATCCATCAATCCATCCACCAGGAACTTAGAGACACGGGGTGAAGTCTTGTTCTCCTCTGAAAACAGAGACAAAACTGCTCTATGATTTCAGCAGCACAAGCAAGACACATAATCCTTAGTTTCAATCAGTGGTAAATCTGATTGTCTCACAAGGACTACTACCAGTAGTAGTTATTGAGGACCAGAATATATGCTGTCAGTAGATCATAAAGGATAGGCTGAATGTAGGCTTTAATTGCATTTGCTAGCTGCCTTCACCACATGTTGTGTGAAATAAGATATTACTAATGCTATTAATCTTCACTGACAGCAATCTTTTTTACAGTGTGCATTGACTGCTCACAATTACTAATCACTGGCACTTGCTTTTCTTCAGTTCTTTCCTTTAATGAGGAATTAGGCTGTACTATAATGGACCCCTGGTGGATATAACTTTCAGGAAGATATCTACGTCACACCATTCAATTATTATATAAGCTGCATTAACTGAGTTAAATTATTGAGAAATATTTCCTGGTGTATGAAGTGGCAGCTATTCTGGGATGAGGGGAATTCTCCAGCCTCATAAAAAGCATATGAAAGTGCAGCATAGGTCCTCATTGGAGAAATATCACTGTCTGTCTCTACTCAGCCTCTTACACAGCTCTCATGCTTGGAAAGTAATCTTAAACCTACATGTTGCCAGCATGGAAAAAAAGCTTCAAAACTTAAATCCAGAGCTTCGACCCTGAGTTTCGGGAAATGATGGCACAATAGTTCTCCAAATGCTGGGTCCCTGTGCATGAATATAAAATGAGTCACTTTTTTGTCCTGATGCAACCGATAAATCTGGTGACTTGAAGGGCTTGCAAGTATGACAGTTTTACTCAGAAATAATTCAGATTCTGCAACAATGTTGTAAAATAATTTTGTGGTCTCGTTTTTCTGTGTGCTTTTAGCTTCAAACTCATATGTATGTTTTGATCTCTTCTAACCTTAAAATTTATCAGAAGGACTAAGAGACGTTTATGATGAGATAAATGGCAGGTCTGAATTGCTTTATCAACACTGCCTTGTCATCCACCATCTGGGTAAACTAACATATAATAGAAATGTAAGTTTAAGTAAAAAATCTGTTCAAAGGATTCCAGATCTGCTTCTCCAACTATACAGACAAGGCTGTAAGGCAATAACTATACATGGAGAGCAGTTTAATTTCTCTCTGCAGAAAGAGAGTTCACTCCAATGTTCCACAGACAGTACGTCAAATTTCCAGACTTTAGAAACCTGTGGAAACTCAGAGTGGGGAAGATGACCCTGAAGGGGCCCTTTCTGTTCCCATATCAATTGCTCAAATGCTGAGATAGGCTACTGGGTTGCAATATTAATATATTGACTACATTGTGCCCAACTTCAGACTTTGAAGGTCTCTCAGAAGTTTAAGTCAATGAGGAAGGAAGACATCGTTCTGTGCTAGAGGCACAAAGCATTGTCTCCTCTTTGTCTGTCCAAATGCTTGTAGATACAGTTGAAGAGTTCTCAGGATCCTGAGATCTTGTTTTTTTCATTGGTTGCCTTTGCTTACGACAGCACTGGCATGAGGCATGAGTGATGCTGGCTGCTGAACTCATTGCAGTGAGTGCTGATCTCTGGAGAATTTCCTCCCTCAGATCTTATATTTAGCTATAGAGGACAATACAAAACACAATTTACAGGGCATTTTCTTGGTTGCTTAGCTGGTTGCCTTTAGCTGAACAGATGAGGACCACCAAGAGCACAGTATTTTAAGCAGTGCCTGTTGACTTTTTTGTTGTGCTGAAGGCCTGATTTGTGCTAGACATACTGTAGTGTTGGGCAGTGACTCCATCCTGCAGCTAAATTCTTTCTTAATTTCTTGAGAGATAGGCTGGGATGGCTGTAGGTGTAATTCAGGCAGGTTTGCAATGAATCCTCAGCAGCACTTCACTTTCCTTCTGCTTAAGCCGTGATAGTGCCAATTAGCTGTTTTCCACTCCAGCAGGGTGACCTAAATGCAGGAAGGGTCACAGGAAATTTTAAACAACCAGAAATCTGCTGGTGGAACTGCTCACAGGAAAAGGTCTCTCTGTGGCTGCTGAACACAGAGCCGCATTGTCAGTGGGACACACACAGTTCCTGCTTGTGAATGATCTACATCAGCTCTGGAGGTGGGTGGGGAGGGAAGAAACCAAGCACAATGAATCCAACCTGTACACATCTTAAGATGTCACCTATGGACTGGGACACTCTCTGCTGTACCCAACTGAGATATTTCCTTGGTGGGGGTATTTAAATAGCAACCCCTCGGATGTCAACCTCCTGAGATCTATAGGAGGGAGCAGTAGGCTGGATCCTAAACATAGGACTTACATTTAGAGCATAGGAGCTGAATTTTCAAGATGAATGCACAACTTTCATTGTGGCCATTTCAGGAGAGTGATTAGTAGTACAGTGCTGGAACTCCAGCATATCCATAATTTGACAGCACAAAGAGCAAGTAACCCAACCTAAACTGGCTCTGCTTTGAAGAGGGACTTGTACCACATGATCCTCAGAAGTCCCTTTCTACCCAAATAATCCTCTGGCAGTCTGATGTCATATTGAGATGATATGACTTTTGAAATAACTGTGAATGTTCCCAGAACATGCTTGGCAAAATGTTTGAACATAGGCACCTATATTTACATTCCAAACCTTTAGGCTAATAGAAGTGCCAAAAAGTGCCAAATCCACTAATGTAAATGGATTCTTTTTTAAAAAAATCACTATTTTTCACTGCTTACCTTAGACTTTCCTTTGTTTCATTCTTTTGGGCTTTTCTTGTAACTGAATAGTGAAGAAATCCAATTTATTTGATAGAGTTGACCAGAAAGAAAGGCTTTTCACACAGGATTAAATGTACAGCCAGGAATTGTAAATCCTACAGATTTACAGTCCTGTTTTTACAGCATTTATCTCTGCTATGGGCAAGCCAGAATTAAGATCTTTACTTTTTCTGGTTCATTATGCGGTCAATGTTTTTAGTTATATTTGTTTTGGCATAGGATAAGGTAAGTGCAACCTGAGATTTGATGTCTGCTAGGGGATCGGGATCTGAAGGACAGCTGGAGGAAAAAGCCTGCTTTGTTCTCTAGCTTTTATCCAAAGGCATGCTTGCTTGAATCTTCTACAAGGCATAGTTGGAACAAAATGACAGGTCTGAGCCCATAAAGCTGATAACGGAAGAAAACTCAAGTTACGCTGGTAATGCATTAGTCTCCCCGAGACAAGCATATAGGCTGATCAACAGAATTCCATTAGCTGTATAAGACAGGGAGTCAGAACAACACAGGGCTGCAAGTCTCCAGTGGAGGTGAATTATTTTAATGCATTTTTAATATTTTCAAGAAAGCACCCTACATTTTTCCTTTGGGCCAGATTTTTGCCTGCTCTTTTCCTTCTCCTCTCTAGGTTGCACAGGCGTGCAGTCCTGTTTTCTGCTTCTATCTCTGCTAAGCCGGTGAAGCAGAGGCCAGGCCTGTTGCTGACCACAGGTGACACACACACAGTAGGTCCTGTTGCAACCTATCTGTGGATTAAAGCATAGGTAGGGTGGCCTGCCTTGCCAGGAATCAGTCCTGGGAATCTGTTATAGCAGCTGTAAGCGGGACAGAAAAAACACCATCCCTTCTTTGCAGTTTAAGGAACTCATTTCAGTACAGCCTGGAACAAAACTCTGTGACAGCATCACTTGAGAGCTTATACAAATACCTTTCCTGTCACAGTGCTGAATTTTTCAAAAATAATGCGGTCATGAACAGAAATACTACTAACACTTAAATGTTTAGTGAAGCCAAAAGAGAAAATTGTCAGGGAAAGAAATGTTCTTTTTAGACCTCTGAAAGAGTGCTACAGGCAATAGGGAGCAAACAGGAATATTACAGACTAATAACAATGCTGCTTGAGGACTCCTTGAAAGTAATAAATACATTCTTAATATGAGTATTTCCTCACTTTGGGAGCTCTGAGTTCGCATACAGATATGATTTCATATGCAGAGTGTGGCTGTGAGGATGCATCTGAAATGCCTGGGGACTCTCTAGATGGGGAGGGATGGGTATGTTGTGGAACAGTCTTTGTTAGAAGGGATTTAATCTGAATTGTCTCTCGAAGATGAGAAAAAGCAGAAAAGCTGGCCATCTTCCAGACCCCTCACTATTCTCTGCCTCCACCAAAGGTGACTGCACAGCAAGTGCTATCCAAGAGAGTGTAAGACCCAGTCACTGAGCAAGACAGAGCATCAGTATCCTGCTATGCTTCCAAATCTTGCTACAGAGTATGGATTTTTCCCATCCTGAGCCTCTGTGCAAGGGCCACTGGTCTCCTGCACAGCTGCGGAGACTCTGTTGGTGAGGCCACAGTGGCTCAGCATGACAGTCCATCTACCAATGGTGGCTGATGCTTGTTTCTCATGGATCTGTAACAAAATTAATTGTCCCTCTGCACTGTCGAGTGAGGGAGACAGTGGGGAGGGGTAGGCAGACTTTGGGTATGATTATCTTGTCTTCCCATACTTTTTGCCTTTTAGTAAATAAACCTAATAAGATGCTGGGCAGCAATTCAATCTGTCATGCTTCACACATCAGAATAATTCAGACAGAAATAGAAAGCATTCAACCCCCATTAGAGGCAGAGCCCTGAAGAACAGGCTGATTTCTCTGGTTTTTGGCTTGTAATCTATTTCACATCAATTATGCACTGCCAACAAAAGTAGCTTCATGCCAAGCTGTGATCTGCTCTTCTTTTAGAGACATCCTAACCATTTTACTTCTTTTCAGACTGCTTGTTGGCAGATCCCCATTGACAACAAAATCTTAGATATGTGAAAAAGTCATATGTGGCACATTATTCCCAGTATTGCAGGTTAATTTTGAGGCATAAGGTCCTGGATTAGCTCTCCTCAAAGTCTTTTCCCTTCATTAAGAGGAACGTAAATTTTGTCTGGCCTTGTTCTGTTTATCTTCGGAGAAAAAGGTGACCATACCCTTGATGGCACTACCAGAGTGACTGTGCATGCCCTGACACTTTCTTCTTGGCAGATCAGGAATTCAATACTCTCAGGTTAGGTTCATCTAAAAGAGATGGCAGAGAGAGAAGCAGGGTTGCTGACACTGTAGTCCAAACCACTGTGCCAGGAGCCAGGTTTCATATTCACTTACACAGCTGTGTGCTCTAATGCTGGCTGGGAGGTTCCTCCTTCCTTCAGGAGGGAGATCCTCTTAGCATTGTTAAGCTGCTTCTACACCTCTGCCTCTCTTACTACATTGTCATGGTAATGTGTCTGCTTCAATCAGAAGCAATCCTCTTTTTTATTTTAATTACCAAATTAATTATGTGAATCAAATTCCATATTGCTTTGCATCTTGTATTGCACAAAAGGTAGAAAAATTTTATACCCAAATTGCACCTTGCAGTAAAGACACACATAACATCTGTAACAGAAAACCAAGACAGCCACCACTCACATTTAGACAGCATTTCTGAGCTGATGTTTCTGTAAAGCAGTGGTAAAGCACCCCAATGAACCAGACCTGCTGCTCAGCTCACTGCCCAGTGATTTGCTGTCTTGCCTTCCCTATCTCTCATTGCACAGTGTGCCTCTTGTATCCAAGTTTTCATGAATCAGACCTGGAATTCACAGCCTGTGCCAGTAATTGCTCATTCTACGCCACTCATAGTGTTATTGAGCTAGACATTCTTTTGATTCTGTTTTTCAATCATTTGCAAACACATGGGAAACTAAACAGGTTTTATTTCTCAGGTCCCATGTTCCCATCATTTGTCCTGTTTTAAAAGCTTGTTGCAGGCACGTGTGGAGATTTTTGCTTGGGGGAGCCATTGGTAACTGCCCTCCTGGGAATCAAGAGAGGCAGGTGTCGTGGGGCTAAAAAATGAAAGTTAAAAACGATCAAGCCATGGTACGGCGACTTTGCCTTGCGCTGGCGGCCCTGGCGACTGCTTTCTGCTCCGGGGCCACCCGCCCCCATGTCCGCAAGGTTTTTTTTTTTCGGTTGCCCTTCCCCTCCC
>VYZS01010981.1:0-20834 GCA_013400695.1 Neodrepanis coruscans | reverse complement strand
TTTTCCTTTCTTTCCCACGGAGGCAGGTGACCTGGGGGCTACCTTGCAGCTATTCTGCAGGGGCCAAAGACTCCATTTTCCCCTCTTTCAGCACTAAATCTCTCCTCGGGCTAAAAGGGAGGGAAGGGTGTGCGCGGTTTTGTAATCTTCTTGAGTTGTTTTCCTCAGTCGAAACTGGGCAGAGGTTCACGGCTAAGGGGATCTCAAGACCACGTGCTCCCTGCTAACCACCCCGGAGTCTCTCAGCCGGGCTCAGAGGGAGAGAGAGACAAGCAGTATCTCCAGAGCGTCCTCACCTCAAACGCGGGCCCTGGAAAAATTTAATTTGTTTGTCTGTTTTGCACTTTATTTGTCGGGTTTCGGTGTTTGCACAAAATAAACTGTGATTTTTGTGTGTTTTCTTCATTTTTGGGGTGTGTTTGTGACTTCTCTCAGAGTCTCTGCTCCAAAATCACTGAATTTGTGGTAAAACCACCACAGCAGGCAATAGCCCTTTGCCAGGGAGAAGCTGGACATTTTTGATGTTCCTCTTGCATGATGTCTGAGCCTGAAGTGAAAGACATACCACCAAGAAGTGCAGGTAAAAGCCCAGTGTGTCCGGGACTCTGATGCTAATGGGGATGAAAGTGGGAATGTTAATTGATTCCATCATCAAGTAGGCTGTCATTTCCATCATTAGCAAGGAGAGGTAGGAGATGAATCATTCTCAGTGACTGGCTTTGCCCCACTAAATAACTTGACAAAGTTATTAGTCCCTGATGCCACCACAGTGCCAGGAGTGTGCATACATTTGCCAACGTAGATCCAGAGGGCCTGGCCTGCTTCATTCTAACATCTCTGCACTCTGGAGCAGCAGAGTGGGGCTGGGAAGAGGGGGTCTTTCCTCTCCTGGTTGCCCTCTGGAGGGAACAGGAAGGCTCCTAAGTGCCTGGAATTTCCCAAGGGAAAGCAGAATCTTCAGGCACTCACTGCTCTAGAGAAGGCAGCAGCTAGGAGCAGGAGTCTGCGTTCCAGGAGGCACTGAGACTGCTCAGTTTTTGAAGGGTGTTATTTAATTAATCTGCTGCATAATAACATTACTTGTGTGTTTCCTTTGATAATACATTTTTGCCTGCTGTAGGACACAAAGTGATTCTTAATCATACTGTTGTAACAATTCAGCTATCAATAGCTCACTGTGTCAGTTATGAACTGTGGCAGTATTGTCTCTATATGTATTTTCATGCCATTTCACCTGCAGAAGGTTGTGAATATCTCTCCTTTCTAACTTCCTAGCTAGTACTGTTCATGCAGAGCCGTTCTGGGAGTTTTGCAAACAAGCCGAGCTTGTAAAAACCATTATGAGTTCTTCTAATAGCAAGGGTGAGTTGTTTCAGAGATTCTTCCATAATGTAACTAGACTGTGAGGTGCAGGTTTGGGGTGCAGAGCCAGTCAAGGTGGTTGTGAGTCACCCAGGGCTTTTCACACCTGTGTACAAGTGCCACTGTGGACAGGTGGTGCATCTTCATGCACACTAGTTTGTCTTTCTCCAATTTTCCCTATATATACATAAATACATACATATAGACATAAATACATATATATGTTTTTATTTTGTGACTTACCTAAAACTCAAGCAAATATATTTGCTTCCAATTATTTTCAGAAAAATCTCTAAATGTTTGGGTTTGTGGGAAACAAGCTAGATCAAAACAATTTCCTCCGTTCTGTTAAAGCTGTTGCTACACTTAGGCTGAGATATTATGAGGTTATTTTGCTTATTTTCTTTAGAGCCCTGTCCTAAAATCCCTGCCAGGAGCTCAGTGTGCAAACAAGGTAACAATGCTTAAGTGGTCTTCACAGCAGGTTTCATAATATTTCAATGTCCATTTCTTGCAGAGAAGCTCTTTGCTACCTCTAAATATATTCACAGAGTTATTTTTTCTTTCCCTTTCTTTTTTGTTCTGCTTGCTGTAAAAAAAAAAGAAAAGGAGGGAGCTTGCGTGTTCTGTAATAGAAGAACACATTTATGTTTTACAAAGCCTCCTGAAAGTCTTTCATGATAGGATTGAATAAAGCAAGGGTTCAACAGGCTGGGCTTTACTGTCATGGCCAGGGAGTCTAAGGCTTATTCCTGTCTCCAGAACAGGCTCACTGTGTGTCTGCTAGCACTGCACAGTCTCCCTACATCCCTGCTTCCATGCAAAGGTACTGCTGATACACAATCCCATCACAGAAGTACTTGGACAGATGCAGTAGTGAGAGATTATGTTGGTGAGAACCCCTGAGCTGTTCAGAGCACCCAAGCTCAGCTGGGGTGCTCCTGGGAAGAGGAAAGCTGCAAGCAAGACATCCATCCCTCATCAGGTTGCAGTGGCCCAGTCCCAGCTGATCCCAGCTGCAGGCATGAGAACCTGGAGACCTTTTAACACTATCCATATTTAACTCGCCTCCAAACTAGAGGAAAGCACTGGCCCCTGGCATATATGTCTTACTTCTACTTAAGGACAGGGTCTTGCTGAATCAGGACATTCCATCACTGACTCAATGACCAGGGACAAAAGCATGACCTTAACCATCATATTGTGTTTCCAAGAGTGAGAAGGCAGTAATTTCTTCCTGATGCAGATGGAAATCAGCCTTGCCTTGAAGAACAATGATTCCCTTATCTCATAATTATTTCCTAGTGAGTATCATTTCCCATGAAAATCCCATCCTTACAAAAATTTAATCCTTCTAAAAAATCTGAGGAAGTGACAGGTCTATAATTTCCTGCTGTGGTGACGCTGCACAGTGTCATCAGGCAGTATGGTGGTTTCAGCACCCGCTGGTCTAATCTGCCTGCACATGGCATGAAGCATTGCCACTGAGTTTGTGGGCACTGCTTTAGGCACAGCCCAGGCTGTGAGCGTACTGGGCAAGCAGTGAACTGCACTCTGCAGGCATTGGCAATCTGTAGGACATTTATAAAACAAAAGATTTTCTCCAAACAAATGATTCAGGAAGCAAAATGCAGATACATAAATACAACCCAGATGCTTGGGGAACTAAAAAGAGTCCTTGATATGTACCAGAGAAGGAGTAATGTAGGTCAGGCTGATAGGTGCCAGCTGCCAGCCCATGTTAACCTTGGTTTAGCACAGGGCTATCACAGATCCCTTTGCAGACATTCTATATGCCATTCTTGTCCAGGCTAGACCTTCCCTGTCTCTATCTGGTATGTTCTTAAATAATTATTTGGGATGTTTTGGGGAGACCTACTTTTTCTCATTAATTTTTTATATTGTCACCCTTTTCCTTGTGCCACTGTGAAACAGAAAGGGAGAAAAAGGAAACCCAAAGATGTGAATTTGGATAGGAATGATTACTGGCCTTCAGTAGCCTCTAGCTGAAGGTCCCCAGTTGACAGCACCCTGTGGGACAGTGCTCATGCCCCCATTAGGGATGTCCTGGTGGTCTGCTGAGGACACTGTGGAGGCAGAAGCAAAGAAAGTCACTCTTCAAGGAGCTGTTTGTAACTTTCTGTCCACTACCAAGGGTAGTGATTAAAAAGTTGGAATAATCTTTGAACAGTTTTCTATTTAGACAGAAAAAATTCCAAACTCATCTTACTTAAATCGGTCTTTTAATGTGATGAGCAGCACTTGTCTCTAGATATTCTTTTGCTTGGTGACTCCCTTGTTGGTTCACAGTCATATATATATATATGTATGACTCAGTCTTATATATGTATGTAATATATACAGCTCACAGCTGGATCCTGAGCTCCCTGAAAGAGACAAGAGAGGGCTTACCTGAGGAGAGCTGCTTTCTTTACTTGGGATGGGAGACTGGCCAGAGTCAACAGCCTTCAGCTGCTAACTATCAGCATCAAATTCTTCAGTACCAGTTTGCTTTCACATGATTAAAGCACAAGTGGTGCTAGTTTTGATATCAAAAGAGAGAAGAAGTTTCATCTCTGTCTCCCAGGAGACTCCTCTAAATGAAGCAACCCATCCTGCAAAGGCTTCACCAGTGACAAACAGAGCATGCCTAATGTTGAATTAAAACCAAAACATACAGGCTGACAAGAAAGAGTATCTTGGACTGAGGACAGAAATACCAGAAGACAGAAAGCAAAGCACAGAGACCAGGCAAAGAAGGAGCAGAGCCAGAAGGCAAGTTAATTTAAGAGACATGAGCTGCTCCAGGCTGCATGTTTCCTTGCACAGAACTGTGACTGCTGGACTTAATCTTAGAGTATAAAGCAGGCTCTTGCGCTGGCTGCTGGTGAGGAAACCTACAATGGGACCTGGGAGAAGGGAACAGTTTGCTTGGAGCCAGAACCCAAATCTGAGATATCTATAACCAGGGAAAAAGCTACAGTCTTCCAGATGGCAGGATATGGCAAAGCAGACATACATATTTGGAAGCCTCGTGTTTGCTGGCAAACTGGCCCTTGCAGATGCAAACTTAAAGCCTGACAGCTCTACTCACTTCAGTGTATTGCACGGCTTTCTGTTAAAGACCAGCAGCTGAGAGGAAAAAGCACAAAGTTTTTTTATATAAAGACAGTTAATTCAAATTTATCCCACAATAAATAACAGAAATAAATAACCGCCTCAGACCTTTAGCTGTTAACCTACATAGGTACAATTTGGTGACCAGCAGTCTGACCCTTAGTGGGTCTTCTTGCAATACAGACCTTGTCACATCAGAATAGGTATTTCTGGGTGGTCTTGTGAGAGAAGGCATGGCATACTCTTATGCTTTGAAGTGTTTCCTTCAAGGCAGGAGGTGAGTAGCTTTAAGAACTGCAGAGAAAGTTATTTTCCCCACTGGTATTAGGATAATACTGCAAATAAATCTACTCTTTCTGAAGACCATTTCTGGGCTCCCTTTACTCTCACTGCTCTTATCTCTGCTTGTCCTTTGGCCTGACCCTGTCACCTGTCTCTGAACAGTATCTGCATCCTACAAACCTCAGCATGTAGTTTAAAGGGCAGTCTTCCCTGACCAGAGGAAAAGCTGAGAACTAGAGAAAAAGATGATTATTCTCCCATTTCCTGGCCACATTAATATAAATTCTATAGTCTCCTCTACTCCTCCCACAAGAACCAAGATGACTCAGAGGATGCATATTAAAGAGAGTCACAACTGCACATCAGGCACTGATGGAAGTTATTTTATGTAGAGGATAAAAAAAAGTGAAAGAAGCCTAAATTTGCAATTTTCTTCCTTGTTGCAATTCTTCAGGAAATTGATAATTTTACATGGACAAAAGAGAGGAAGAAAGCCTGGGAAAAACAGCTGTTATATTTGC
Organism: Neodrepanis coruscans; assembly: GCA_013400695.1. Taxonomy (NCBI): domain Eukaryota; kingdom Metazoa; phylum Chordata; class Aves; order Passeriformes; family Philepittidae; genus Neodrepanis; species Neodrepanis coruscans. Next base: position 15,552 of record VYZS01010981.1, on the reverse strand, counting down.
ACATATGTATGAAGCATGCATTCAAACCGCAGAGATATTCTACAGGGGCAACCAGCCCAGAGAGTACCCTGAGGTCCTATGAAGCATAAATGTAAAATTGATCATCCTCAGTATTGAAAACTGGTTACTTTACAATCTAGAAATTGCCATGGGATTTATGCCTCAGAAAATGGTCTTTCAGCTTAGTGGAAGAGCAGCCTCCAGGCCCCTGGAGATCTCTGGTCTTGCATTACAGCTCTCAGCAGTGGCGGTGGAGCATTAGTCCTATTTCAGCCTATTGGTCCCAGCAGAAAGGAAATATGATAATTTGCCAATCCCCCAAATCACCCTTAGAAATAGAAAAGGATTAATAAAAAAGAGTTACATTGCTGTTACTGCAATGTAAGGCCTAACAAAACAGCTACTATATTTAAAGATAGACTCCTGTGACTATAGTCTCACTGCAAGGCACTTCTGCTCTTCAGTTTAGCTAGTTACTCCAGCTAAAAAAGCTTTGGAGTAAAACATTTTCTTCCAATAGCTTCCCAAAGCTGATTTCTAGTTCTCTGTCAAGCTTTCTCCTACTTACTTGCCTGCTCCTAAAGTGCTAGCTGTACAAAATTAAATACATCCTAAACATTTCCTGTCAGGCTTTCTGCGTAATATATTCCTAACCTTAGGATTTCCTGCAACCCCTGGTCCTGATAACTAAACCACTTAGCCCTTCTGCTCTATTAACCTGTCACAGTTCTGCCATTTTCAGGTAAAAATAATGCCTGTCTCAGGTAGCTAGATTTCAGAAAATCCTATCTCCTCATGGGCTGCAAATAGCCATGAAATCTGCTTTTTTAGCAAACAGATGGGTAGCATCAAATTTAGTATCTCTAAATGGATGGGAGCTTCTGTTCCTCATAGTTTATTAGTTTACTTGGGAAACAAACATGTATGGAGACAATGGCTATCCCAATGCCTGACAAAGTCATGGTGACATGGTCAAGGTGTGGAGATGGTGTACATTGATACACCTGTTCTAATTTGAAACTAAAATTTTACTGAAATTATATAATTGGGTCCAAATAGCAGCACTGCTACAGCCAGCAAAATCTAATGAAGAAGGTGGCTAAATCTTTGCATGATTATCTCATGTTGACCTTTAAGCTGGACCATCCCCACAGATGTTGATTTAGGTCTAGATCTGAGCTCAGTGTTACATGATATTTGGTACAAGATGCTTGAAGTGGGAAGACAATACTTCAAAACAACTCTGGAAAAGACATNTCCCCACAGATGTTGATTTAGGTCTAGATCTGAGCTCAGTGTTACATGATATTTGGTACAAGATGCTTGAAGTGGGAAGACAATACTTCAAACAACTCTGGAAAAGACGCTCAGCAAATGCTGAGGTATACACACCTGTATCTAACTCTTTGTCATTTAGCCCTGATTGTTTTATTTAATGATGTGATGTGATTTGATTGCTTGCAGGTTATATAATTATAGCACTCATTGTATCTCCATTGTTCAAAGTGTTTCCTTATAGGAGAGATAATTCATGTGAAAGATACAATTCTTTCTTCCATGACAGATCTTAATTTAAAAAAAAACCCCCAAACAACTAAATATAGTGTGGTTGATGGATCTTAAATAACTTATTAGTGTTACTTACTGTAGTGGATGAAAGAGTGTAGGATAACTCAGATTCATCCTTCCAGTACATTCAACACTGTACTATATGATGCATTAGAGCATGGGCAAGCTGAACTGACATAAATGGAAAATAACTTATTTAATGAATGACTACATTTGCAACCTGTTTGTGAAATAGGTAAGAAAGGGCAAAAATACATGCACCTAGATCTAGGTAGCATAATTTAGCCAAGCCCTGGCATGTACTGTCTCTACCTGGTTGCATAACTTTGCCTCAACACAGTGAAATATTGCATCTCTAAACTTTTTCAGAAGGGAGTATCTGCCCACAAAAGCAGGGTAGGACTTTAGGTATTTACACATCCTACCTGTTGCCACACCGAATAAGAACATCAGTCAATCAAAACCTCTCTAGCCTGCCCTGATGCACCAATTTTATGTGCAGTCCTACTGCATTAATTTGTCAGCTATGTTTCTCATATCTAATATCCTTGGAGAAAATTAGTTTCATTCACCATAAAATGTCATGTTAATTACAAACAAAATGAAATGTAATATGCAATTATTTCATCCCTTTTTGCCCATTGGAGAGCAGGTTGCACTGTGCGTAGTTCAGAAGTTTGATTTAGAAAGGAAACTGATAATACAGAAGTATGAAAATTACAGAAGTTTGTTGGAACGTGGCTGGATTTTGATACTCAGCAGTGCAGACAGCAGATCTTATAATCTTTATTTCACTTTTTTTTCTGAGTTTAAAACTGAAAGCTATGTGAGAAGTTCTTGCCAGCTTTCTGGCAGCCTGTGCTTCAAATTAAGATGTGAGTACCAAGAGAACAGACTCCAGAACGGCAGTTAATACTCTTTGTCCCTCATGCCAACAAGGTCACCTACAACTTTTCCCTTGAAGGACTTCAGGGACTGACTCATTCATATTCACAGCCTCACCTAGGAAATTTAGCCCACAGGAACCCTGCAGCCACAATTCATGACCTATAAACCTGGTGCATCATGAGTCCTGATCTTACATACATTCATTCACTCCTAGATCACATCCCAAGATCAGACTTTAGACATGTCCAACTTACTAGGCTAGACACAAGCCTATTTGCCAACCTTTCCCCTTCTAGTAGTTGCCTTTCTGCTCCTGTGACTATGCGGCTTCTTCCAGTAACCCACAGAACACGTGGATCAAAAGGTCCACAGCATGTGTTTAACAGTATAGAACAAAAATACTCTCCAGTAAAGCTGTCGTAGTGTGTCAGAGATACAGACTGAGAATGCAAAAGGAGTGAGACATCATTAGGGGCACTGTGCCTTTACCATCCTGTTCAAGGGCCGATGTGCCACTGACTCACCTGTTTATTGTCTTCCTTCAGCTCTTTCTGGACCCTCACCTAATCCAAGACATCACTGGTAGAGACAGAGGTGCCCAGGAAGTCTCTGTTACTTTGACAAAGCCTGCCACCTCTCCTTCCTCTCCCTCCACCCTTTCCTGCCCAGGCTCCTCCCATATACTGTTTGTCAGCCTGTTTGTTAGCACATCAGGCTCCTTACTGGAAAGAAGCAGAGAAATATTTTGAACTTAAACTGAGCTGACAACATCAGTGCTTAGACCAGAAAGGTTCAGATGAAGAGTAGACCAGGCCAAACGGTACTTCCCAGAGATTTCCATGCTGACATTATGAATCACAGCCCCATCCTTTTCCATTGCTCTGGGCACAAACATCTATTCTCTGTGCTGACTGCTGAACCGTGAGCATCAAAGGGATTTAACATCTAAATCTATATCCAGAATTGCTGCTATTACCATGACATCATTTGTGACTGATTAGACAAGCAATTTGTTAAAACACCACCTTTGCAGTGTTTTCTACCAGTACTAGGTCAAAATTTCTAACAATGAGGGAATCAGTTAGCAGTCCTAAGTCCTAAGGCCAAAATGGTAGATGTATCCAGGTCCTGTGCACATATGTCCCACAATATATCATGGCCAAATCACAGTCCGCTTGCCTCAATGTTCTTGAAGGAAGAATTAAGTCAAGGAAATATATTTTTCCCTTCAGTTCTTCAGGGCTTTCCTTAAATCAGAGGCAAGAAACACTGCTTGTGCAGTAGGCACCAGCTGTTTTTGCCCAGGAGAGAGAAAAAGCTAGTCAGCAGCTGCAAGCCTACTTTACATTTATTTAAATAAATAAGAGCATAATTAGTCTCCCCTAGAGCTCCCAGCACTGCTGACTCCTTGGCAAGGCTGTCAGGCATCACTGGGGCTGGTACAGTCATTTGCAGAATCCTAGAGGAGGACTGCTGTTTGGAGAGGTGATGTCCAAATCTAGGAAAGCAGCACGTGGGCAGAGCCTCAAGCATGGGAAGATAGGCTCAGTTAGAAAAGAGGGAAGATGTTCAGCCCAGCCTGCAGCGACTCTTGCTTTCCTTTCAAACCAGCCCTCAGTGACCCCTGGTGACCCCCCCTCACTTGAAAATGAAGCTGAGTATACCCATGATGGACAGAACTTGTACTCTCTGGAGAAGCTGCTTTGGGATGGCCTCTCTAAGGAGCAGCAACTGAGAAAACACAGTCATGCAAGTTCAGTATTCGGGGGAAACCCCTTCTCACAGGCTTTTTTGACTTGCACTGAGAGGCAGGTACTGCACAGGAGCAGGGGGTGAAGCCTGAATTTTGTAGAGGTTGGGAGGCAAATACCAAAGATCAAAGATCAAGACTTGGGGCTGCACAGCTGCAAAGTGGTTCAGGACGTGGGGCTGTCTGGGCCTTGTGCAGCCACAGGGCAGCACGTGATCTAGCCCCAAAGCATGGAGAAATACAAAAGGGTCAAGGGTACAGCTGTCCACTGTCCTTGGGGTCTGCTGCCACCCCCATAAGGAGCCCTGTGAGCCAGCTTTCCCAGGGAAAGTAAATGCATCCAGGTAGGCCAGAGAGAAGTGAGAATATGGCCAGAGATGGACTGCTCTCACATAGGAGAAATGTAGCAAGAAATCCCCCATGCCTGTGGCCCCAGGTCCTGCATCCACATTCTCCTCCAGATATATGCATTTCTTCATGTTCTTTTCTTGAACCTATAACCACATGACCGGTGAAGCAGGTTATGACAGGATGAGGCTTTTGCTTACACAATACATAGTCACTCCCTTTTTCTAAATGCAGTTGAGAAGCAATCTGCTCTATAGTGTAACTTAGAATTTTCCATAATGTTGCAGTTTAAACAAAATACTTTTCTCTAAAACAGGAAAGAAACTGAGATCTACCAAGTACACAACAGGTACAAACTGACTAAAAAGAAGTGTATAATTTTTCTTTACGTGGCTGACATGTGTCATCAGTATTTGGAAGTGGCATTGTTCAGCATATAGGAAAAGGCAGGAAAATGCAACAAGTCACATACAAGGGCTTGTCAGATAATGTAGCCATTTTAGACTGAAAAAATATGTGGAGCACAACCTCCTTAAATTGTGCAGTTTCAATTTCTCAAAAAAAACCAACAACCCACCCTGTTGTTTCCTTTCAGTCTGACTTGTGGTTTCAAGTTTTCTTTCTTTGTATTTAAATATTTTCCATGTAGATTTACAATGGAACAACCCACTTTGTTCACCATCCTTTCTCACCAGCCAGTTCCTGTACAACACAGCACAGCCCTCAGCTCTCACAGCTTGTACCAGCCTAGCTTTGCAGCAGTGACAGCCAGGAAGGGAATTAAAAAGCCTTTGGATGCAGGACTAGCACCTCAGAGGTGTCATGTAGATGCCGGTTTACAGGTCCCCAGTAGTGTCTTTGATGGCCTGTGTGAGGCGGTTGATGCCTGACTTAGGCTGGGAAAACTCAACTCTTGTTCTGTGATGACAAGTAAACTGCTCTCGGAAAGACAAAACATCGTGGTGGTGGCTTCCACTCTTGTCCCTTTATTTGTCCATTGCATTTTTCTGGCCCTGTGGGAAGAGCTGGCTTGTGGGACAAAGATGTGGGGGATAAAGACCTGGAGGACATCTTTAGCTTCCTCAAAGGGGCCCACACTGCAAATTTAGGAGAATGGTAGTGCATAAGCTCTCACTGCCATAAAATAATTAGTAGGACAGAGCAGATTCATCACTTGTATGATGCCTTGGAAGCCGAACAGAGACCATTAACTTGCCTCTATGGGATCAGCCAAGCACAGCTAGATGCCAGATGAGATATGTTAAGGAACAAGGAAGAAGTACCTAAACAACATCTTTTAGCCCTTCAGTAAGAAGTAAAATACATTCAAGCAGTGACAGTAATGAAGGGAGCAGCCAAGACTGGGTCATTCCCCTGCAGAGGCTGCTGGGAAGGATTTTCTTGGCCACAAACGGTTCCATGCTCCAAAGCAGGGTGAAGTGCCTGGAGATGCCCTGCCTGAGTCATGCTGCCCACACACTCGGGAAATGCCTTTCCAGAGCAGCCCCATGAGACTGATGCCTGATGTTTAGCAGCTTATTGGGGCACAATTCAAAAGCACTACAGGCTTCTTCTTGGCAGGGATCCACAAAGCAAAAATAAACCAGTTGGAAGAGATATGGGCAGTCCTAATGACTGGAGCAAGGGCCCAGGTTTGTTCAGAGAACCCACAGCAATAGGAGGGACTCATAACAGAAATGGCAGCCAGAAACCAGTACAAGCTCTCACTGCTGGGAACAAGAGGGTCCTTGTGCTCAGGGTGTGTCCTGCTCACTATCTGGAGGGATGCTGCAGAGGCAGAACATAGAGCAGTGCTTCCCAGGCAGGCAGCCACTCTTTAATTCCAAATAATACAGAAAGAAAGTACTGATTTTATTATCAACCTGGAACACAGAGGGAAGGGATGAGATAGACAGGGGACAGGGAAAAGGCAGTAAATGGCCTTGTTAGCTGATAAACTCAGTGATGACCACATCCCTCATTTTGCCTCAGCTTGTTTCTTCACTCACATGGCTATTGCTTTTTGCTGTCTCAGTGACATCAGGATGCTAAGCTACTTGGAAGGAAGTGAGCAGTGAAGTCCCTGCCTCTTTGATCCTGAAAATGGGGAAAGTTGTACTTTGTGCTCTTTAATCCCCTTTTTGGAGGCTTAGATCAGTGTCTGTTTTAAACTCTTTGCAGGATACATGCATTTGTTATGTGTAGAGAGGCAGGGCTATCATTGCAGGAAATACACTTTTCCTCCACCTTTTTTTTTTTGACGATCTCATTCCCAGAGCAAGAAATGGCAGGTGATTTCACACTACATATGGCCAACTCGTAATGTGCATATTCACAGAACTAATATCCTGCCATCAGCAATGTACTTTCTTTGGATCAGATTTGGAAGGTGATATAATCCTGGATGAACTGTCAAAGGCAGACACACTACAGTTTATCTGTCACTCTCCTCCTCTGGTATCATAGTAGTTATATGCAGCATTTGGATCCTGTTTCTGTGGGGTTTGTGCTCTCAGCATTGCTGTATGCTGAGATTTCTCACACTTACTTTCAGCTGGCCTAGACCTGGTTTCTGCATGAGAGCCCAGGGTACAATAGGAGAGCTATGCAGGGCTCTTCAAGGGGAGAAAAGTTTTAAAAAGCATGTATTAAAACTGTCACCCCTCCACAACACAGTGGTAGAAGCAATGGTTAACATTCCTTCAAGTTCCAATAAAACAGAAGTGCAGTGTAAGCACGTGATTGCTAATACAAGAATTGTTAAAATAAACATATATGTGGGAGATGGTTTACATAATCTTATTTGTGGGAGAGAAGGAAAGGGGTAGACAGCTGTGTCATCCTCACAGCCCTCTCATTAGAGCAGTAGGGGAAGGTGACTCTCAGGAAAGTATGTGCATGTTGCAATAGGTGCCACTGAGATAATACCCAGCAGTGCACCCTGTGCCTGTTTGGAAGCCAGTGGGATGTACTGGGAAGGGTTGCTATGCTACCGGGCCAGCTCCTAACTCACAAGGAGACAGCCAAGTGCATCTTCTACCACTAGAATTGACTCATAGGATGGTTGGAGCTGTGCCTCTTTCTGCTCTGCATCACTGGGGTTTGGTGTTGCTCTCCCAAAACACAGTGCTCTAGTATTAACAGTTTGTTGATATATCACTCGGTGCAAATCTGGTGCTTGAATGGTTTGCATGGTTACTTTTGTTTGACTACTTTTGTTTGCTGGGAGATAAATTTCTTGCTAGCAGGATCTGGATCACTGGAACACATGAGCTTTCTTGGCACCTCCCAGCGCAGTTACCAGGGAAGAAGAAGAGAAACAGAGCTAACTTAATTATCAACTAACAGTGAATAAACACATCTCATAATAAGCAAACAGCATCTCCAGGCTCTCTTTACCTTCTGTCACATTTGTCTGCAAGTTTTAGAGGAAAGAGAGAAGCCAAATTGGCCATAACTCAATTTTCTTGTCTGGGAAATATCAAATATATTCTTATTTGATGTTGTCATAAATTTCTATGAAGCAATATTTGTGGAGGGATTTTTGCATTTGCTGAAAATGTTTGGAAATTGCAGGGGTCTGTTTAGATGAAAAAATTTTAAATATTTGTGGGAGTGTCAGTGGATCAGAGGTCTCTTTTATTTGGTCAGCTTATGGAGAACAAAGAGGTAGGATGTGTGTATGGGCCAAGTGGAAAGCTGCTGTAACTCAGCACTGGAAAAGGAATATGATACATGTCCACAAAGCCAAACAGAAGGAAACACAGTTTATACAAAACCTGTGTGAGCAGAAGACAGGGATCAGGGTGGGAAAAGGAGAGGAAAATCGAGGAGCAGCATTAACTGATAATCTGTGTTTAGTGCTGTGTAGCTTTAAAGTACTTTATGAGCGCTGATGAAGGTTAACAATAGCTCTCTCAAATGACAGCTACAAATGCTATTCTGTAGAGGAGATGTCTTGTTCTGCCTGAAATAACCCTATGTCATGAAACAGCACATTTATATAAAACAAACAAAACAGGGAAATGCAGACCCAGGCAGCAGGAAATCCTCACATGCATAAAAGGAAATGAGCTGTGCTAGCAACGATTCTTTCATTATGTCACCAAATTCAAGGCAAAATATAGCCCCAACTTTACAGGGAAAGCTGAGTAACATCCGTTTTATAAGCATTGTTGGTGAGGGCAAAAAGTGTGAGATGGCACAAAGAGAAACGTGCTTGATTTTCATTCTCATAAACCATAGAGAAATTTTCTTTCATTTCTCCTTTTGAAGGCCAGATTGGATGGGGCTCAAGGCCAGGTTGGATGAGGATCTGAGCAACCTGGTACAGTTGAAGGTGTCCCTGCTTACGGCGTGGGGGTTGGAACTTGATCTTCAAGGTCTCCTTCCAACCCAAATCATTTCATGATTCCATGATGATGATTCTATGATTCTTTTCCTCATTACAGGTTTGGACAGTGTACACCTTACCTAGCACGGCTATCAAGTGCAATGGGTGACCAGTGGATTTGAAAACCCCCACGGGAATTTGCCTCTCCTCCTCTGACCAGGTTTCTGCCTGCCCATTGGGAGCATCACTGTCAACTGGGGCAGGCAGAGCACTTCCTCTCCTCCCCCTCCACCTGCCCCACTTCTGCCCCTATCTACCGCTGCACTTGCTGAAACACCTGAAGGCCATAACACCCACTATTTCAAACANTGCTGTAACTCAGCACTGGAAAAGGAATATGATACATGTCCACAAAGCCAAACAGAAGGAAACACAGTTTATACAAAACCTGTGTGAGCAGAAGACAGGGATCAGGGTGGGAAAAGGAGAGGAAAATCGAGGAGCAGCATTAACTGATAATCTGTGTTTAGTGCTGTGTAGCTTTAAAGTACTTTATGAGCGCTGATGAAGGTTAACAATAGCTCTCTCAAATGACAGCTACAAATGCTATTCTGTAGAGGAGATGTCTTGTTCTGCCTGAAATAACCCTATGTCATGAAACAGCACATTTATATAAAACAAACAAAACAGGGAAATGCAGACCCAGGCAGCAGGAAATCCTCACATGCATAAAAGGAAATGAGCTGTGCTAGCAACGATTCTTTCATTATGTCACCAAATTCAAGGCAAAATATAGCCCCAACTTTACAGGGAAAGCTGAGTAACATCCGTTTTATAAGCATTGTTGGTGAGGGCAAAAAGTGTGAGATGGCACAAAGAGAAACGTGCTTGATTTTCATTCTCATAAACCATAGAGAAATTTTCTTTCATTTCTCCTTTTGAAGGCCAGATTGGATGGGGCTCAAGGCCAGGTTGGATGAGGATCTGAGCAACCTGGTACAGTTGAAGGTGTCCCTGCTTACGGCGTGGGGGTTGGAACTTGATCTTCAAGGTCTCCTTCCAACCCAAATCATTTCATGATTCCATGATGATGATTCTATGATTCTTTTCCTCATTACAGGTTTGGACAGTGTACACCTTACCTAGCACGGCTATCAAGTGCAATGGGTGACCAGTGGATTTGAAAACCCCCACGGGAATTTGCCTCTCCTCCTCTGACCAGGTTTCTGCCTGCCCATTGGGAGCATCACTGTCAACTGGGGCAGGCAGAGCACTTCCTCTCCTCCCCCTCCACCTGCCCCACTTCTGCCCCTATCTACCGCTGCACTTGCTGAAACACCTGAAGGCCATAACACCCACTATTTCAAACAACATGATTCTGACAGAGAAGATGGAAGCTTCTTCATTCTGTCTGCCTAAGTGTGCGCTTTTCCTTTAAGCCATCCTGCTCTGGTGCTTCTCCTTTAGCTCTCAGTTCATAAGTGGGTCAGCCTTTCCTACTGATTTATCTTATTCAGCTAGTTTCCATTTCAGTGAGTCTTGTCATACCCTTTTGTTTATTCCTTTTGCTGCCTTTGTCTGTATGGCTACACTGACAGCACCTGATGGAGGCATTTTCTGGACAGTAATCCAAACACTGGAGAATAGCTCTTCAGGCAAAGCTGTCCAGAAACACAAAGACCAGTATTGCAAGTTTATTCGCACACATTTTGTCTATTGATTTTACTCATATCAAACAGTCCCCCACCTTCCAGCACTGTCAAAAATAATACAGCCCACCATCATCTCTGAAACAGGGCTACCTTATTATTGTCCTGATACCATATTTCCAGAGAGAGGTAATACCTAGCTTTCTGGTAAGTAGCTGAGGATAAACATAGGTCTTTGAACAAATCTCAAATGCTCTAGGCACCAGTTCTCAAATAGTGCCACAGATAGTCATGGATCACAGATACTCTCTTACGATTGCAAATTAGGAAAACAGACCCAGAGGGGCAGATTGCATCCTTCTCTTTCCATATTTCTCCAGCTGATCAGGTCATGTATGAACAGCTCTTCCTAAACCACAGAAGACACTGTGTGGTTGAGCTGAAGTAGATCCATCTGAGGGGCTCTGGCAGGCTGCCATGCATGATATGTAAGGAAAGACTGAGGGAGTTGGGATGCTGTAGCCCCAGATGAGAAAGCTTAGGGAGTTTCTCACTGCTGACTTTAGCAAACTCATGAGGCAAGACAGAGACAGACTCCTCTGACAGGGAAGAAGATAAGCAAGGGAACAAGTTACAAAATGGAAATTCTGGCTGCATGTAAGGGAAAACGTTTGGATAGGAAGGGACCTTTAAAGGTCATCTAGTCCAATCTAGCCCTGAAATAATCAGGGCCACCTTCAACTAGATCAGGTTGCTCAGAGCCACATCCAATTTGGCCTTGAATGTTTCCAGGTATGTGGCATCCACTATGTCTCTGGGCAACCTGTGCCAGGGTTTCACCACCCTCCCTGTAATTTTTTTTTTCCTTTTATCTAGTCTAAATCTACTCTCTTTTAGTTTAAAATCACTAGCCCTTGTCCTATCACTACATGCCCAGCAAAAATGTCTGTTCCCATCTTTTTTATTGGTCCCCTTTATGTACTCAAAGGCTGCAAAAAGGTCTCCCAGGAGCCTTGTCTTCTCCAGGAAAAACAACTTCAGGTCTCTAGCCTATCTTCACAGGAGAGGTGCTCCAACCCTTGAATTATCTTCTTACTCCTCCTCTGGCCACACTTCAACAGATCCATGTTTTTCCTATGCTGAGGTTCCCAAACCTGGATGCAGTAGTTCTGTGGAGTCTTACGAGGCTCTATGAGCTCTTCACATTCTATCCATCTCGAGATATAGAGGGCAACACCTCTACTCCTCCTTCAACTGTCCCTTCTGAAAAGCACATAGTTAACAAGAGAAGCACTANAGGAAAGACTGAGGGAGTTGGGATGCTGTAGCCCCAGATGAGAAAGCTTAGGGAGTTTCTCACTGCTGACTTTAGCAAACTCATGAGGCAAGACAGAGACAGACTCCTCTGACAGGGAAGAAGATAAGCAAGGGAACAAGTTACAAAATGGAAATTCTGGCTGCATGTAAGGGAAAACGTTTGGATAGGAAGGGACCTTTAAAGGTCATCTAGTCCAATCTAGCCCTGAAATAATCAGGGCCACCTTCAACTAGATCAGGTTGCTCAGAGCCACATCCAATTTGGCCTTGAATGTTTCCAGGTATGTGGCATCCACTATGTCTCTGGGCAACCTGTGCCAGGGTTTCACCACCCTCCCTGTAATTTTTTTTTCCTTTTATCTAGTCTAAATCTACTCTCTTTTAGTTTAAAATCACTAGCCCTTGTCCTATCACTACATGCCCAGCAAAAATGTCTGTTCCCATCTTTTTTATTGGTCCCCTTTATGTACTCAAAGGCTGCAAAAAGGTCTCCCAGGAGCCTTGTCTTCTCCAGGAAAAACAACTTCAGGTCTCTAGCCTATCTTCACAGGAGAGGTGCTCCAACCCTTGAATTATCTTCTTACTCCTCCTCTGGCCACACTTCAACAGATCCATGTTTTTCCTATGCTGAGGTTCCCAAACCTGGATGCAGTAGTTCTGTGGAGTCTTACGAGGCTCTATGAGCTCTTCACATTCTATCCATCTCGAGATATAGAGGGCAACACCTCTACTCCTCCTTCAACTGTCCCTTCTGAAAAGCACATAGTTAACAAGAGAAGCACTACAGTCATGGGATTCATCCCACCAAGTTTCAGTAATGGCAACTGAGTTACAGATTTCTAGCAGCGCAGTGGCTTCCAGCTCCTCCTGTTTGTTGCCCACGCTGCATACACTGGTGTAGAGACACTTGAGCTGGGCTATTGGCCATGTCATCCTCCTGGAGGAATATCCCTTAATTTCTTTGAGGTATTACACTGGTGTTTCCCTGTTGGCTCCTATTTCTTCTGGAGCCCCTGGCTCATCTCTGTAAGACTTGGAGTGTTCTCCAGAAGCCAGCACTTCTCAGAGCCACTGGCTGAGGATCCTTGCTAGCACTCTGTCCCTCAAACCCTGGCATGTCATCCCACAGCTTGCCTGATATTATCCTTCTCCTCTTCATATCTAGTTTAAAGGTCTATATACGAGCTTCACTAGCTTGTAAGCAAAGACTCTCTTCCCCCTTGGAAAAAGGTGAATCCCATCTGATGCCAGCAAAACTGATGCCATTTAGGCCAGCCCGTTATCAAAAACCTCAAAACTTTGACAGCAACACCAGACGTGGAACTATATATTAATAGACTTGGTCCATCTGCTCCTTCAATTGTCACTGCCCACAACTAGAAGGAGAGAGGGGAAAATAATCTATGCTCCAGATTCCCTTACAAATTGTCTCAAGACCTCAAAATGTCTTTTGATTGCCATGTAAATGCAAAGAAAGCGTGTCCAGGGAGACTACAGTATCTCCACCCCTGAAGAGACTCAAAGCTCAGCTGGACATAGTCCTGATGGCCCAATCTAACCATGAAGACAGCTGTACCTTCAGAGGGAGGTCAATTCAGATGACTTTCCAAGGTGCCCACCAACAAAAAGAATCCTGTGTTATCCACTGGGGCAAAGAAACACAATGTACAGTCTAGACTGGAGTGAAGTCAGTGACTATGGTGGCAAGAACTCTATCTTCTAATTCTATTCTAATTACTCATTCAGGCATAACAATATCAATAGTATGGTCTAAGTTCACCACCAAAATAATCTCAAAACCAAACAAGTTAAAANAGCTTTTCATGTGGAGGAGGACAGATTACAAGTAACTCTCACAGGAAGGGAAAAATAATTCCTAAGCTGCAGGTATAAAAGAGACAGTAAAGTGAGGGTGCTCCCTACAACAGAATTGTCTGTATTCAAGACCCCTTTTTACAACCACATCATCCAACCTCTGTGTGACTGTGGAAGTATTTGCTCTCTAATTTAGTATATATTCTTCTTGATCATCATTTTTTCTGCAGGCATTCAAGGAAATGGAAGGTAGGGAGCCAAATAGTTTACAGTCTAATTGCAGAAAGTAGACGACAGGAGATCAGATAAGTTGGTGAACATCACGTAGCTAGGCAGTACTGCAGCTATGCACAGAATTCAAGTCTCTGAAGTCATAGTACAAATCCATACACCCCAAAATAGGTCACCCTTCTTAAGGCTTCCTGAAGTACAGCTCCTGTGACAGATAATGTGCTCTTGTTCCCAGAAACTCAGCAGGTTATACAATTTGTTAAAAAAACCCACACCAGCCACAAGAAATAACAGCAAAACTCCCCACTTCATTGGAAAAACACCTTGGATCAGAAAGCACCTGCCCAGCTGCATTGGGGTGTGTCCTGGTTTGGACACTAGGGGGTGTTACTAAAAGACAAGAGACGTAATAGAGAAGACGACAACAAAGAACTTACTGAATCTGTGGGATACTATACATATAAACCAGTGACGCAAACAATAACCCAAAATAATAACACACAAAAGAAGTAACCCCTTTGCTTCTCTGGGCTGGCTGCTGGGCTGTGGAGAGGGAGGAAGGACTGCTGCCATGTGGACAGTGCTGGGGAGCTGTTGTGGCAGGGTCCCAATCTGAAGCTTCTGGAAAATCAAGAGAGTGAAAGGACAACCCCAGGGGACCCAAGGGGAAGAGATATCACACTGTTGTCCCTCCCATGTGAAGCTGTCTGGTCCTCTGCTGGCAGTGCTTGAGCTATGGTGATGCTGCACCGCTGCCCTCACAGAGAGGAAGAGCTGAGAGAGAGCCAAGAGAGAGAGATGACTTCCATTTGTGCTCCTTTTATAGTGTGTCTGTTCTCGTCTTTTCTCATCTTCTCTTTCCGGTGCGCACTGCTCCCTCATTGATCGGCAGCCTGGTTTGGTGTCACATGGCACTTAGTGTTGCTCCCTCTCTGGGCCTCACCACGAGGCAAATATGGCAGCATTTGCTGCCAAAACGCTTGGGGGCAACACTCGCCACAGGAAGTGGCTGCCACCCGCCGCGCCACCAGCACAGCGGGGACCCGGGGGTGGGCCCAGGGTGCCAGCAGCAATCCCCCGTGGGGCAACCTCCCTGGCTGCAGCCCTGGGCGGCTGGCATCACACCCGCTGCTCCATGCACCGACCACTGCTGCTGCTTCCAATGCGTGGGCTCTGGCCGCCCCTGCACACTGCTGCGGCAGGAGGCTCCATGTGCACCCCAAGCTGCAGCACATTTGGCAGGGACTGCAGCATGCCCAGCAGGGGCTGCGCTGTGCCTGGCGTGGTGGCAGCACTACCCCATTGCTGTTCCCGCCATGCAGG
This sequence comes from Neodrepanis coruscans, assembly GCA_013400695.1. Taxonomy (NCBI): domain Eukaryota; kingdom Metazoa; phylum Chordata; class Aves; order Passeriformes; family Philepittidae; genus Neodrepanis; species Neodrepanis coruscans. The sequence goes on along the minus strand of VYZS01010981.1, from coordinate 329 downwards.
AGCAGCATGCTCCAAGCTGCACCTGGTGCGCCGCTGCTCCCAGCTCCGGCCCGATCACAGTAGTGAGTGCAGGTTGGCACTGGGCCAGACCAGACTGGTCCTGCAACAGCCCCTCCGCACTCTGCACCTGGCATGACTGCAGGGAGCACACAGGAGCAGCACTATCTCCACCTGCCATGCACTCATGGCCCATTCTGCTGCCGCGCCCTGACACACCACGAGGTGCTGGGGACTGGCCCAACCCCAAGCCATGGGCCAGCACAGTGGCACCGCAACTCCCAGCCCAAGCCTGCCTCAGGCTGGGCCAGGTCAGGAGCTGTGGGCTGGGT
>VYZS01010978.1:25059-40457 GCA_013400695.1 Neodrepanis coruscans | reverse complement strand
TGTAGCAGCAATATTTGCCTGAAAAAGAGGCGCTACCCTTTGGATTTTCTTTTCTTTTTCTTTTTTCTTTTTTTTAAAGTTGTCTCTCTCTATCTAGTAGTACAAACCTTGTTTCTCTACAAGTTGCTCTGTTCTCAAAGATGATAGGTAGATAGGTAGATGATAGAGTTCCAGCTTTTCTTTCTGATATTCCATGTGTGGCTCTATTTGCATTCTCTCAGCTCATGTTTTCTCAGATGCAGAAAATTATGTAATTAGTTGTGGGGTCTCATACCATCGTTTCAGAGATGTTTCCCATTTAAATTAAAGGCCTGTTCTTCTACCCAATCAGTAATTGTCTAGATCTTTTAAGATCTCCTTCAGCTTGATTTAATTGTTAAACATTAATTTAGTGGGAAAAAGGCTTCAAAGGGGGAAAAAAGAACTGCTGGAGGGGCAAAATATTAATAGGTGCTTAAAAGCAAAACAGTAATTCTTCCCTTTCTAAGCTTGCAGCCCTTCAGGCCTAGTGGAAAAGAAACAATTGACTGTATTACAGGATTATATAGGTTTCATTGACTTAAAATGAACTGAAAGCAGCTGTAGGGAGATTTACCTCAAGTCTTTATTATTAGCCATATGAGGCAGAAAGAAAAACAATGTTTTGTTTGAGTCAGAAAATACAATTTTCAATGGTGGTTTAGGAAAGGTTAGATAAAGAGAGCATTGCTTTTCAATAAGAAAAGGTGAATAGAAAAATTCTGTTTTGCCAGCATTATATACCATATGAAAGATTTCAGCTAGCAGAAAAAGACCCTATCTTATATTTGCAGGGTCTTTGTTTTGTTTCATTTCTGATGGATAATCTTGGAGTTTAGTACACTTGATATCTCTTTTACTTACTAATGACTATAATACTTCACTCCTTTGAATATTTCTACCATGCAAATGGAGATAAAGATCAAAAAAGTGTTGCCTTTTTACAAAGAAAATCCTTCTAAAGTCTGCCTTTCATGGAAAAATACATTGCTACAGGTTTCCCTCTACATTTTCTGCTCTTGGTTGTTAAAAATTCTAATTAAGAAAGAACTGAAGGATTTTGAGGAAAAAAGTTCAGAATACAAAGTCAGAATCTATTCTAAAGATCCATATTTCCTTACTATGAAATGTTAAAAATATTTAGGATTATTTTACCTACCATAGAATTCTTTGAAACCATACATGCCATCAAAATGTAGTTAACAGTAGTTGTTTTATAAGCTGTCTATAGTCAATTACTTTTGTAATTCAGGATGTTGCTTTAATTCCAGTGGTGTGCTGAGAATGGGAACTGCTCACTCTCAGATAAAACTGCACAGTTGTACTACAGTGCTGGGGAATAAGGAGTCTATAACTATACACAACATGAATAAAAACTGATGTCTGATATCAATACTAAGATACTATTATTACCAAAAATATAAAACTGTTGTATTAGAATCTCTGATAAAGTTTCTTATTTCTTTTAACTTATCTTTGTCCATGATCATGCATATTTTGTTAGGTGGTGTTACTGAATAGATTTTGAAATACCTAATAGACTTTTTCTTCCTCTGGGTTGTTCAAGTGAAGTGCTTTTATATAAATGTATCCACAGCAGTATTCATTATGGTGCAGGATGGAATTATGTGATTCTGAACTTTATATTAGCTCTATATTTGCCATTGCAGCAGCAACATTTCAGCAGAGCCAAATGTGATTTAGAGATATAAAAAATAAGTAAAAATAAAAAAATATCTCTGGACATTAAAGAAAAGCTGGAATTAAAATCTCACTGATATTCCAAAATATTTTCTTAACCTATAGACCAGTGGCTCTTTAGTCTACTTTTAATTGGATCAAAAATGAACCATTCTGGTGTAAGGATGGACAACTTCGTTTAGCTATGAGTGGTTACACACCCACTTACCCATAAAATTCCTTCTTCAAAGGAAGTGTACAAAGAAAAATGTGGCTGCTTCTGTCTGAGCAATGTAGCTTTGAAGTGTATAGTGTTGCATTCTGGTACTCTCTGTATGCAGAGGTGGAGTTTTCCCATGTTTAAGAGTTGTCTTATGCTCTTACATACAATTAGGTTTTTTATGCCATATGTAATTGCTCAAACTCCTTTTCAGTAGGGCAATGTCTTTTTAAGGTTTTATAAATGGTAACTCTTAGAACCTGCAGCACTGTCATCTTAATTGTCTGGTTTGAGTTTGATGTATTTATGAAACTGATGTTCTCAACTCTAACATTTATGGAGTTACCATGCATTGAACTACCAATTCTTTTCTTCAATTTGTAGAATCATAGAATGGTTTGGATCAGAAAGGACTTTAAAGTTCATCTAGTTCCAGCCCTCTGTCATGGGCAGCAAAATGTTCTACTGGACCAAGTTGCTCAAAGACCCATTCAGCCTGGCCTTGAACACTTCCAGGAATTGCGTGTCCTTCCAATTCTTTTATAAATCTTCACTAAAGGTTTATCTTTCTACAGATGCATAGCCCCTATTGCAAGACGATTTCAAACTGGTCGACCTAAATATTTTGTGAAAGTAAAACGTTTTACTTTTTTTCAGATTTATCATCTAGAAGTACTATTCACACTTTTAAAAAGTAAGCCATGGTTCCTAATCAGCCTGAATTCAGATAACACCACAAATGTTTCTCAACCTTAAGAAACTGAAAATAGTTCAGTTGTACAGAAGAAAGCACAGATTTACATTCTGCTTTGATCTGTAGGTTGTAAGGGACTTCTCCATGTTTAGTAGCTGCTTTTTTGGCTTTTACAGTTGAGCAAATCCTGATACAGAGAGATTAAGCAACTTGCTCAAGGTCTCAAAAGAAGTCCATGACACAATCAAAGCTGAACACTGAACTGTCTTGCTCACAATATTTAAATCACAGGCTGGGAAGGTACACTTGCTTTGGCATTCAGAGGAGTTTCTTCCTGGAATCTCACCCCCGTTTGCTTCTCCAGCAAGAAATCCCAGCCTTCCTTATCTCCCATAATTTCCAGTAGGTTCCTCCTCCCTTATGCTATCAGCAGACACTCATTATCAATGTTGCCTTCTAATAAGAAGTCCAAGTACCTGCCACTGTGTGTGCGTAGGAAGTGGATGCTTTCATTCAGGTTGATGTGTTTCAAGCTCAGAAGTATTCACTTCTAATTGAAACCTCCAAAAGATAAGAGTTCAACAAGAGAATTTGATGTATTTGCTGCAGACATGTTGTCAGACTGGCTAAATACCATCCTAAACACTGATGGGAATGGGGAGTGGAGTGTGGATACAAGTGACCTGAAACACACCTGAATTGTTTGCACGACTACACATATAATTACTGGATATGTGCATGCATTTACAGTGCTGTAATTGCATGTCTGATGTACATTTAGTTATGTATTCATCTTTAATCTGCTGAAGAGAACAGAAATATTGAACAAAATTAAACATTCCTATTGAGCAATTTTATTTCATGCACATATTCACAAAATGAAAATTAACCTGTGTGTTTTGTGAATTTGGGTTAGTGTTCCTGACAAAGTGGATGCTGCCTGTAGGAGAGGAGTAACCTCCCTTCTGGGAAGTGACTTCCAATTATCTGTATATAGGGTGTACAAAATGTTCTGTTTCCTTGGGCAATTTTCTCTGTTCAGAATTGAGGGACACGTTCATTGTGTTCTTAGTGATCAACAGGAGTTATGAATTACTGAAAGTTAGCACGCCTTCCAGACATTTCAAACAAGTAACCTGTAACAAGAAGAGGCACATTTCCCTAAATGAATACATTTTCATTCAGCGGGTTGTTCACTTATCCAGCATTAAATGTAATCCTCTTTGAATCTTATGGCCACCTCCTACTCTTTTCCTGTCAATCTTCATCTCCTGCAAAATCATGAATCCAGCCTTCTAAAGAACAGTAGTTTGGCTAATTCACTGTGTAGCTTTCTGTAAGAAATACAAGGGGGATTCTGTAGAATTAATGCAAAATAGCTCAAGGTCAGTAGCTCCTAATATTTACATCATAATTAAAGTATTCTCTTCTTCTTCTTCTTCATTTCTTTTCTTTTCATTTTCTCCTTTTTCCGTTTTTGTTGGTTTTCTTTCATTTTGTTTTGGTTTGGGTTTTTTGTTGGTTTTTTTTTTTTCATTTTGCTTTTAAGATGGCAAGGTGTTTGTCTCAGTAATACAGCATCATCACCACTTTTTATGCCATTTTAGATAAGGCAGATGACACTGCTGGTCATTGTGATTTACCACACATCAGCTTTGCTGAATATAATGGAGTGGGATAGTATTCTTTTTGATGTGGTTAATCTCTGTTGTACTTGTGCCTCTCCTGAAAACTGCACTGTGTCAGAGAGTCTTTTGTAGCCAATGGTGACAGGAAGATCAACAAAGAGAGGTTGCTCCATTAACCTCTGCAGTAATGAAGTTGCATTTCAGGCAGTCAACACTCACGCTGCCAATTTATTATCATTTAAGAGGAAGTGAAACTACTTCAAGCCACTCCGGTGTCCACATTTTGATAAATACACAAAGTGCTAATGTTCTAATGCTAATGCTAACAATCAGCCTCCAAGGGACCTCTAATGGCATAGAATGTTGTGGCTGTGTGTCTTCTTGCTCTTGCCTTCATAGAATCAGCACCAAAGAAACAGGATAAGTCTAGTTATTCCCATATTGAATGTCCAGGTGTAGTTTTGCTGGTAGTGCCAGCTCGATCCATACACATGGAAATGTTGAAAGAAGTTAAATCATTTGATACCAAATTTGGCTAAACTTTCAAGGGAACTGAATTTAGATCTCCATATTTGCTCTTTTTTAAGAGGAAATACATTGTTAAGGGGATTGTTTTCCATCTTGGAAATGGACATAACCAAAATTTTGGGAACACATTTAAACTTTCAATTTGTTAAAATCTTTCAGGATTGTCTGACCTTATAAGGTTTTCGTGACCAATAGTCAAATCCGGTGAGAACAGCTTTCTGAGGAAGCAATAACACTAGTCTCCCCTGCCTCAGCAGTAAAACAGGCTTGTAAAAGAAAACCTTGCAACGCTGGCATGACCATACCCCCATTCTTCCAGAGTTCTGCTCCTAGGCATGGTCTTTGGCACATATTTTTTCCTGCTAAAGGTAGTGTAATTTACATGTCTGGCTTTCCATAAGTAGTGAAAACACTTTTTATATATAAAAAATCCAGGTGGTTTCATAGCCATATCATACATTCCTTTTCTCCCAGGGTGACATAAGTAGTTATTTATCCACAGTATTTCAGAGACACTGAATCAAGGTGGTCAGTTAAGTGCAGTATATTTCTTCTGGTGCCTTGCTGGATTTCTGGTGTATTTTTGTTTGTGCTGTGGGCCTAGTTTTGGCTGCAGATGGGTCTTTGAGTGTTTGCTTCCGGGGACTATTTGACATAGTTCCACTGAAGTAAATTGAAAGACTCTCTCTGCTGTGGACTTTGGATGGATTCTTTTAGTATCTTTTGTCTGGGAAGAGAAAGCACTCAGTAAATCAGTGGGAATGTTACCTGCATTGTATAAAAGGATATTGTTCGTAAACAGAACACTCAGCCATGGCCTCATGCCTGTTGTATGTGATGGCTGTTTTCTTGCCTGTCCTGAGGTCAATAGCCTGAACTGTCCTTCCCTCTGAACTGCAACTCCTACTGCAAAGCGGATTCTCTGGCTTGCTTGCTTTGTCTTGCCTTTCCATAAGGAAGGTGACTGCATCTCCTTGCTTGGGCTTTTCTTGAGCAATGGTTGCTGGACTATGAGTCCAGTGGCTGGTAGTGCAGAGCTCTGCTGGGGGTGGAAGCAGTGGCTGTGGCCAGTGCAGTGTGTCCTTGCCAGCCCCATCCCCAGCAGTGTCCTCAGGGCTGTGTCGGTCCTGCAGGGTTTGGAACAGTGCTGTGTGCTCAGCTTTTTGCCAGAGCTTGTGCCACAATGAGGACCACAAACATCTCCCACATATGCCACAAAGCTGCTCTGAGCAATGCAGCCTGCAAAGCTTCACGGATTTTCTCCCACTCTCTCTCTCTCTCTCCCCCCACGATGCGTTTTTCTCTGTACTGAGACAACAGGTGTTTCAAAACTCTGCCTTTTGTCTTTAGGCAAACGGGTTTGGACAGGGCTCCCTGCCAGGTTAGAGCACAAGGTCGCTTTTGAGCACCTGACTTGACACACAGAAGTTGCCTTTTTCAGCTGCTTCAGGCTGGGAGGGGATGGCAGCTCTGCCCTGGCTGCCACAGGGACGGACCTGGAGGGACATACACACTGCTGCCAGGGCAGCACAGCCAGGGAGTGTGGCAAAGGTTATGGAACTCAACAGCATTCCAGGAAAATGTTTTGAATATTGGAAGAATAGGACATGAAACCTCTGCCACCTGCACAGCCGATGCTGGCTGCACAGCACTCAAACTGCCTGAGTGTCTTCAGTTTCTGCAAAGAGATGTCACAGAGGAACAGGAGAAGATGTCAAGAATTCCAAAGAAATGTTAAAGCCAAAGAAACATGGGCAACCCTCTATGGGTTAGTACTATTTCAACACTCTCTGCCCTCTCAACCTCTTCCTTACTTGTTATTACCAGCATTCATAAAGCAAACGAAAGGCACAGTGTGTGTGGACAGAGAAGAGAGGTGGAGTCTGTGTTGTTTGGTATTGTAGAAAGATATTCTTGGCGCCGTTATCAGATTTTGAGGTAGTGAAGATGTTTTCATTTAACACAGAATTAGTTTATATTTTGTATGCATTTTCAAATAGGTGAGATAAGATTAGACAAGTCTGAATTCTAATTTTTAAATCCACAATTTTTTATTAGTGTTTGAAATCTTTTGTGTGATTTAAATATACAGCTCACTGATCTTAGCTTCTTCCCTTCTATGTTTAGCCAAAGTGAACTGCTAAAGAATGTGAAATATATTATTTTATTGGCACTGACTCACAACTAAGTCAGTGAACTTTTTTGCACTTACAACTAAAATTGGATTCTAGCTTTCAAAAATTTATGACAATTGCTCCTTCTTGTGGCTTGAATGTTGACATATAATTAATTTAGGATTTCTTCTTGAGATTTCCTGTCTAGGTTTGTACCTGTCACAAAAATATCCTTGGAAGTTTATCTAACAGCTGGAACACCGTGAGAGTGGATTGAAATTTAGCAGAGATTTACTGGGGCCAACAGGAAGTGCTCAGAGCAGGATGGCATAAATATGCAGAAAGAGCTCTTTTATTTCAGCTGTTTTAAAGGGTCCCACTACAGGCTCATAGTGGTGTAATCCTGAAAAATGCTGACACTGTGTCAGTCAGCAACACCAGCACAGCAAAGGATTCCCCAAGCATGGATTGGCACTTTGTTGAATTATGCACAGAATGGAGCTATGTCTGTTGCCTGGAAATTTCCCAGTAAAAGATTTTGAAATCTATTTTGTTCCTCTGCAGGACTGAATGAGTTCTGAAAATCCAAGATCTAGGTTACAGTGACCTAAGGGATTGGGCAGAGGAAATTTCCTTTAGATAAATGTAAAATAAAGCATATGGGAGAAAAGAAGCCACAACATTACATACTCAATTTCAGAATATAAATTAGTCATTACTTTTCAGGATGCAGATGTTGGAATTATTGTCCATAGTCTTCAAAAAACTTAGCTTTATTTGCAGCAGTAGTAAAAAAGGAAAACAACATAGTAAATACTTGGGAAAGAAATAGCTATTTAAACACAAAGCCATTTTTAATTCCTGTTTTAACCCCTGTTGAAGGCTTGCCCACGTTTTTGCTATTCCACATATTTCTGATAAGCCACTGAGAAAGAAGAGAGAGCACAGCAAAGGCTAAAAAAAAGACATTTTAAATTGTTTCTACATAAAGAGAAGCTATTGCAATATAATTATTCACTTTGGAAAAAAATTAGAAATACAAGAAATCTCTAAAATCATGAATAGGCTGAAGGGTGTAAAAATGAAATGAATGGTAAATTTTCCCGCAAGTGAAATGAATTTTCCCTGAGTGAAATGAACTGACAGTGGTTCCACATATAATACAAGCAATACTGACTCAAATATCATGTAACTCTTGCCCACACTTGCCATGCCAACTGCAGAAACCACAAGGATAAATGAAACTGGAACAGTCCTAAATGGTTTGTGGATGGTATTGGTCTACTGAGGACTATTAAATGCAATATTCTGGATTTAGCAGGAGCACAGAGCTCTCAGAAGCACCTGCATTGCAGGGAGCCTGGAGGATGTATTCCCTTCCTTCTGCATAGGGACAGCAGAAGGTGTAAGTTGTTCCTGATCTACACTTTGACATTTGGAAGACAGATAAATTAGAAATTATTACTGGAACAAGCTGCATTTTCTATGAGCCTACAAAACATTTTGTGATCATTATCATGGCAATGCCTAATGGTGGAAGGTACACACCTTGGGCAATAAATAACATTTTGTTTTATGAAATGAAAGTAATGAAAGTAAGAATGTGTTTGCCATCCTGTGACTTGAATGAGAAAATTAGTGGGATTTTTTTCGTGTTTTTTGCATCATTAACTGTTGAGCTCTGCTAAAAAGCTATTATTGTCTTAATCAATATCTATTGATGATAAAACAATTGATAAATTGCAGTGGGAGTATATTCTAAAAATATTGGCTTTTTCAAAAGCACAAGTAGCTAAGATCAATTAATAAAAGTTATCTTGATTTGATCTCTGAAAATATTTGTAAAAACAAGGTGTTCTCATGAAAAAATGCAATGAAACTTCACTCTTAATCTTGATCCTCACATTTTATATTCTAGCTCTCATAATACACCATACTATATTCAAATATGCAATGCATCAAATTTTTTTTAATAGCTACAAGTAGAAAATGTCACCATTGTAGTTTTATATTATTTCATAATGCAGTTCATATTTTTAGTTGTGTATGTTTACCTGTCATTTGACACTTGCATGGAAGGTCTGAGTATCTCCTTTTGAAATCTTGCAATCTAAGCTTCTGATCTCTCCAATTCTTACACACATGCATATTTTTGAGTTTAAAAGTGATTATAAAGATGGTAAGACTGGAGAGGTGCAAGCTTTCATTTAAACATTTGCTTATTGCTATTTTACGATTTCCCTTTATGCAGTAGTCATTATCCTTGGAATGCTGATAAATGCGGGACTTCAATCTGCATGGCATATTATATGTGTGCCCTTAGTTAAATGAAAGCCTGTAAGGTCCCTTTCAAGATAAACTCTTAAGCCTTCTCTTAGTATTAGGTGCACTTTTAAGTCTCACTTAAATTAAAAAATTAAAACACATGCTTATATGCTTACCAGAACTAGTCCCTAAATCTTCCCTATCATACACTGAGAAATGCGTGGGCAGAGCCATAATTGTGGAGAAGCTCATAATATTGGGGCCTAAATTATAAAAATTATTGCATAATTAGACCACACAAGTTAGATTTCAAAATGCTGCGTGTTACTTGGATGGGTATTTGAAAAATAAGTAGCTGTCGAGCATGTATGGTCATGTTCACAGTGCCACACACAGTCATTGTAATGCTTTAGCAGTTTGAAAGGTTTTAAGTGGATCCAGCATTGGTCTTCAAATAGACCAAACCTACTAATGCTTTCCTTAGGTGTATCTCTTTCTTCTTGACATTAAAAGATGCAATTGTTAATATTACACTTCACTTCACAGTAGGGTCATATCATGAACCATGTAAAATGAAGAATATTTTTGGGATCATTTGGAGGGAAAGAAGATGAAAGTATATCTCATGTACTGTAAAACAGGATTTTTGTATACAATAGAACTCTGACTATCCTTTGGCATATTGATTTTATGTTATTATTAATACAAAAAGCATACTGCACAATGCCCTCCACAGTATAATCAGTATTTAAACATAACTGATAAGATAACCTTAAGGAGTACAGGGCTATTAACTAGCAGAACAAACTAATTAAATAGCATGTTTAGCATGGTTTATCTAAATTTTGAAGTATAAGTGGGGATATACCATTGTTGGTACAAATATTCAGATTCGCAGAGCAATATCCTGAAACTCTTTAGTTTATTCTCAGCTGTAGAAGATAAGCAATCTTTGTCGACTGGGAAAACAGGCCATTAGATGTGTCTTTATTAAATTTCTTGTTATTGTTTGTTTAAGAAAAAAATAATCCCAGCAAACTTTTCCTAATTTAGGGGTCATCTGCCCTAAGGACACTATGCTATATATATAGTTCAGTACTTCTAAGAAGTCTTGTCCTTTCTAGTCAAGAGTCCACCCTGTTTCTCAGGGAAGAAATAGGCACACACATAAAGTATCTCAAACCTGCACTTAGCCCTCGCCACCTCTCTTCCACCCGACTCCATGCAACCTTTGGGTACATCAAAAGAAGGAGTACAGCCCTTATATGCCTCATTGGCTGGAATGCTTTTGGATTAAACTTCCTCACCACAACCACCACATTTATTAGTATTTACTCTGGTACAACATCTAGTAACCAATATGCTTCTAACAACAGTGTGGTGGCAGCCACAGTAACACAGAGTTATCCAAGCACAACAGCCAGCCAATTTTAGTTATTAAATATTGACTGACTCTGGTAGGATGCATGAGGTAAAACCCAAATCATACTCCCTACAACCAGACAAATATGTATGAGATTTTAAGAATTTCCTTCTAGTCCCAAACTATCAGCAAATCTCAAAAGACAGCAGGGAAAAAAATAACTCCTACAAATTCTAGAAATTTCCCTCATCCAGAGAAAAGCCACAGCTATGACCTTGCTTGGCTCAGGAGAACTCCTAAGAACAGAAAAGAAATGCTCCTTCATCACTGCTGGCCAAAGAAAGAATGCGCTTTGCCCTTTTGTCCCTCCAAAAGGAGTGGCCAGTCATTTCTGTGGATCAGGAAGTTGAAACTCACAGAGCCCTCAGCTGTGCTGCCAGCAGCAGGGAGCTGGGGACACCCAAAAGGCCACTATGCCTGAGCAAAAACCCGTGAAAAAGACAGGGGGAAATGCCTGTGGACAGAAAGAATTGGCAACTCCTTCCCTCCTTCATCTGTGACTTGTCTTTATCGCTCTCTGCAAATTTAACCTCTTACATAAGCCTTAGCTCGTCTGGGGATGAGGGCAGAGGCAACACGTAACAGGCTCAAGAGAGGCAAATGTTTCAGATACACAAGTGTTCAGCCAACTCACCATTTGCTCCATATCTACAGACTGGTAACTCCTGGCAGTGATGAATCTGCAGGGATTTACAAAACACGGGACCACTACGCTGTTTTGAAAGGCAAACAATGCCCTCAGAACTGACAGACCACAATCATCCTCATCAATGTGCAATAGAAACCTTGCACTGTTCCCCCCAAAATTGTGGTCTTTAGGGAGATGGGAAGGTGTATTCTTCTGCATATTAGTGTTTAGAACTTAAATCTACCCCTCTGTTATGTCTGTAATACCTCCTTTCATTAATTTAATTTATCTTTCTTGTCCATTTCACAATCCAGTTTTTAAAATCTGAGTTAAATAAATGTTTTACCTTCAAGAGAAAAAGAACAGTGAGGAGTGTTGATTTAAATAAGTGGATGCTCCTAACTGAAACTTGTCCCAGCAGAGATTTTAGTGGGTTCAGTTCTTCTCATTTAATTTTGCAATGAATTTCTAGCAACAAAGATTTCTATCTCCAGTGACAATTTTCTCATTTAAGAGAAAACTGCAGCTTTCCTGAGGTTTTTTTTTTTAATGAAACAAAATATGAAGCAAATTGCAATTAAATTTCAGTTAACAAATGCAAAAATACACCCACCCTCCTTCTGCCAGAAATAAATAGTTTGAAAAGTAATTTCACATCCCTGACAATGACGACTGTGTTTATGACATATTTCTGGTGCCATATTCCTCTCTCCTATCGCTGCCAGCTTGCGTCCAGTATTTAGAAATAAAACAGAAACACATTGAACTTGCTGAACTAGATGTTGCCACACTGCAGCTCTAATGGGCTTAGTGACCACAACCTACAGGGGCCAGAATGTGTCAACAGCAAAAGGGCCAACCTCAATCACTGTCTGTGCTTTTACAAAGTTGTTACATGTTTAATTCTTTGCAGCTTAGTTCTCCTGCTGTTTCGGCTGCTCCAAACCAAGGCTCATATATTGCAGCAGCCTTCTCTACCTCGTATAATGCCACAAAGGTCCCAGCAGGAGACCTTTCAGTGGAGCAGACAAGCCACAGGCGAGGGCAAACAGGGCATCACAACTTCCTAATAAGATGACTTATTAGATTGGGGGCTTGACACAGCTTTTATTTAACCACTTCTTTTCCCAGCCACCAGGAACACGAGCTGTCTGCGGGCCTGGAGCACAGCAAGTGGTGCGTGAGTTTGCAGCCAGCGCTGCCTCATGCGCTCAGTCGCGGCTCCAAGCGGGGTGTAGGGTCTGATGCCAGGTTTATCACTACGCCTCTGCAGTAATCTTGCCCTTAGTGCCAGATTTCCAGGCACACGGTTTTCTGCGAGCTGCCCGGCCGGCAGTGCGGGGGTTAAGCGCGGCCGTGCCGGCGGTTTCCTGCCCGCACTTGCCGTGTCCCGAGGCGGTGCCGCCGCCGGGAGCCGGGCAAGCCGCGCCGGGCCAGGTGGCGGGCAGGCAACACCGTGTTATTAAGCAGCAGAGATCGCAAAACCTTGATCTTCAAAAAAGGCCCCTAATTAGTCCCAAGCATGAGAATAAATGGCATTCCGTATCAGCCAGGATGGAAAAGGCACCTTCCAATTTCAGCAAGTGATGTCTGTTATTGACAGCTTTCAGGGTCATGTTGGGAACGTTGTTGTTTGGGCCACTTTACCCAAGAATTCTTTACTTGTCGCTTCAGTTCGATTTAAACAACGACAACAGAAAAGAAGCTGCAGTGTTCTCACGTGCTGCATCCTAAAGAAGTCATAAATGTCTCGACAAAGAACCCCTTGCCCTGTGCTGCTGAGTCACGGCCACCTCTGTGAGCGGGACAAGGGTCTCGTCGACTTGATGGAAATTCTTCCATCATCTTCATTCCGCTCCAGCTCAGCCTATGGCAGAGTGTTGCACTGAAGCATCCTCAAACATTCCCTAAAACCCTCTTTTTAATTCAGCGTGAAAGTGACAGATCGAAGAATATGTGCTGTGTTTTCTCCTGTTTCTGAAGAGCTTTGATTTGGACTAGACTTGTTTTATGAAAAGAAAAAGGTTTTAAGAAAAAAAATAGCTGTCTTTTAGCTCATATAGCACTTGTCTAATTTTGATTTATAAACATTCCCAGTAGAGAAGGCATCCTTGTCCAAATAGTCTCAAGGTTCATAAACTTCATCTAATTTTATGATATAATTGCACAGTAGTTTTCAAGGACTCTTACTCTCTAGAGGGCTTGAATCCATTTGATTTTATTCATCCCAATGGTATCTGCTTTTATCCCTAACTAAGATTAACAATTCTGGCATTATAGCAATATGGAAAGTTCATCACATTTGTGCAGTGATTCTACCACCAGCTGCAGATCCTTCTGAAGTTTACTGCGTAATGAATTTAAAACAGAAATAGCAACAAATGGGATAAATAATTTCTTTGCCAGAATTGGAGCAAAGTTAATTTTGTCTTTATAAATAACTTTTTATACTGGTTTAGGGTTTTTTTTGTGAACCCTTCAATATTTAGTTAGATCATACGGTTTTTGGATCTTTCTTTTGAATGTTTTACTCACGTATTTACCATTTCTAAGTTGTTTTGGTGTTTTGGTTGGGGTTTTTTTGTAACCATCTATAAATCATTGAAAAAATTAAGAAAGGTTGTACTTTCAAAATGTAGATAAGAAGACATTTTCTAGCATCTAGGAAATAAACCTCAGTATTGCTTATTCAAAATCAAGAGTTATCATTACCAGAGATATTTCACATTATTATAAAGGAGGGATTTTTATACAGATTTTGTAAACTAGGTCTGAACCCTTTACTTTCTGAAAGGATCAGTGCATTAAGAGTAGAGCAGGATATCTTTTGCCTAGGTGGACCTGAACATTGTCAGACAGTTGCAGATCTCCCAGGTAACATTTCCTTAAGTGGAGTTTTTAAGAATGACTAAAATTAGTTCTCCTCCAAGCGGGGTGTTTACTTTCTGTATCCAGTGTTCTCCAGATAATGTGCAGTGCTGCATTCACCTTTTGAATCAAGAAACTTCCTTCAGCATTACTTTAACCTGGGGGCTTTATTGATTTGAGATGTAAAAAACTGTATGCCAAAACTTTGGTTATTATAACTAGTTCTAAACAAGAAAGACTAACATCACTTTTGACAACAAACAAAACCAGTTTTTGTTCTATCGGTTATGTTTAAAAGATTCCAATTTCAAACCAAACACAACTTGTGGTTATTCTGTCAGATATTTATATAGCCACTGGGGCGCCATAGTTATGCACCGCATACATCATTGTATTTTTAAAATGTACTTAATGAACATTTTTTCTTTTCTGGTAACTACTTCATTGCCTTAAATGAATGCATTCCAATAGAATTTGTAACAAATGAGCACTTTGTGTTTGCATTAATGCCAAACACGTTTAACAAATTTTTAACAAGGAACACTGGCAAAAAGCCAAACTCCTAGAGGGACACTGAAGGAATGCTATAAATTTAAACTAGATTTTACCTTTTCACTCAGCTCAACAAGTGTCTTAGATGTCTTTGGCATCTCAGCATTGAAAGTTTTCTACATAGGTTGGATACAACTTTACGTCTTAATTATTTCTCTTCTTGGCCCTCCTCACTAGAGATTTTCACATCGATATAACAGGCTTTAACAGGTTACTGTATTCTTTACAAAGTGAGAGGTGGATTTTCATTCTCTCCACAAGAGTTCAGCCAGGAGGAAGTGGCAAAAATGGTATTTATTGTTGGGGCTGTAATGACAGAGAGGTTCAAATAGCACATATTATGCCATTGTCATATCCTGTGTCAAGGGAACTATATAGTGGCGAGTACTCCAGCAGACCTGTGCTACCCAGTATTGTTTCTTGTGCTGAGTTGCAAATATCTGGGCTCTGATCATGTTTGCAACTGCACTTCAAGGGCAGGGAAAAGCAGCCCACAGTGCTCCCACTGGTCTGAGCTCTGGGCTCACATAGAAGCCACAAACAGATTTTTGGCTGAATCAAACTTCTGGGGGGTTTTTCAGTTGTTAAGTTATGCCCACATGGTACATGTCAGTACAGACCTTGGGAATCACCTAGTCTGTAATACATGTTCATATTAAAAGTGTTACAAGTAGCTCCACAAACCACATGCTTGCTCTTTACTTGTAACTTAATATATTAATTTAATTTTTACTATGTTATTTCAGTTTTAATCAATTGCAGGAACTGAAAAATAATAAT